>JAPYZB010007235.1:0-16807 GCA_030522745.1 Eupelmus kiefferi | reverse complement strand
GAAACACTTCTCCAGAAATTTAATTCAGTCCACAAAGACAATCCGTTTTACGAAGCTCCACAACGAAGAGAGGGAACGTTTGTTGTTCGCCATTATGCTGGAGCAGTGAAATATCAGGCAGCCAATATGAGAGAAAAAAATCTGGATCTTATGAGACCAGACGGCGTAGTTGGTGTGCTAAAAAATTCCTCGCTCGCCTTCGTTCGAGAGTTAGTCGGTGCCGATCCTGTTGCTGTCTTTCGATGGGCGATTCTTCGTGCTTTCTTTCGCGCTCATTTTGCTTTTCAGGAAGCTGGAAGAGCTCACAGGCATGGGCGAGGTGAGTTTCTGTAATCTTAATGACTATGATTTAAATGATGCTACGATAAATTGAATTTTGGAGTATGTTTCCAAAAATCTAATACTGTATATTTATTTCATTTTTTTTAATTATAGTGATAATGACAGTATCAGTATTTGAGAAATTATTATTTTTATAGTCTTAAATGAACTTTTATTTTTTTAATCCTTTAATTTTTAGTTAATAAATAATACAATTATATATTTTAATTTTTGCAGCTGATGGCAATAAAACATCTGTTCAGAATAGATACAGGACACCTAACGAAAATCTAATCAGGTCAGTTACACAATTTCATGTATTTAATTATTATAAATTTTTTAACCGATATTTCTTTAAATGTAATCGTATATTATTAACGCAATAAGCAACAAAGTGCATTTGTTGCAATAAAGTTTAAAAAATGCTGATGCTATGTGTATCCGTGTATTAATATTACACTTTGAATATTTAATAACATAAAAAACTTTAATATAAAGAATAATTCAAATATTATTGATTTGGTACATTAATTTCTAACAAAAAACGAACTAAAAAGATGACACTTATATTGCCCAAATTGTCTTTTGTCCCTGTAGCCATCTTGTGACGTTATCTACAGTGAATCTAACTATTAACCGAATAGCGTAAGTGGTCCTTTGATCCACTATGTGTATTTAAAAAAACTTTTCTATTTTATTGAGTTTTTAGTCACATTATTTAGTTTATATTTAAAACATCAATCATTTCACTCAATGTGAACGATACCTTCCATTTTTTAAGTTACATTTTTCTATAATTTTTTTAAATGGCTCCAAAACAAATTATAACTTTATTCTTTGATTTTGATTTATTTCCAATACATGTTGTATGTAATTATAATAGAATGTAGCTTATGTTAAGACTACATACCTTCTATAATGTCATGATTCATTGTGTCATTGCACATCTTTAGTTCATGGCATTAAATCGTATCTTACCTGATTTAAGATAAATCATTCAAGCATGATTCCAATAAGTCATACTAAATACCTTCATTTGATCAAATCACTATCATTTTCATTATTCCATTAAAACTTTACCTTAAAGCATAGGCTTCTCTAAATCTTTATATTGATAATACAATTTATTTTCATAAAGAATTATTGAATATTTCAATAAAAAGTTAAGTATTGAAGGACTTAAAAATATTTTACTGGGGTTCATATTAAAATTTATTAAATTAAAAAAGTTTTTGAACGTGCAACTACAATTAATTTAAAAGACGACTATACAAGACTATTTTAACAAGAAACATTGCACGTCCAATTCAACTTCACAAATCATCAGCAAAAATTTCTACAAATATATATTACGTCGGGTAAATCGTATATATAGCTCCCTACACTAAGTTAAAACTCGCACATTTAGTAATGATAAAAAGAAAAATCATTCTTCCGAAATGTAAATTTTGACATCCGATAAATCTGGGAGAAAAAGCGACAAGATTTGCTCAGACCACGAATGTGTGCATCGACTTTGGCCACCTCCTCGTCTAAGCATGAGAGCGTCATTTTTCCAGTTCGCACAAACACAACCGCCCGAGCTATCAGAAACAGCAGCAACGCAGTGTGTGCCAGGCTGCTGCGACAAGCTGTGTCGGCGGCGGAGGCGGTGTACTTACACAAAACAGCGACAGCCTTAACAACAATCATCACCACCACCATTACCACCACCATCATCACAACAACAACAACAATAACAACAACAATCGGCTGTCGTGGCCGCAATTTCGAAATGTTAATCAGGCGAGCGGTGCCGGCGGGGGCCCGCCGGGCAAGGGCCCGGTAAGGCTGGGCCGGGATCACGAGCAGCAGGGCGGCTCAGCCGCTAGAAATAGACCGAGCAAGCTCGACTCGAGAGCGCTGCCTAAAGACGAAGCGAGTGTCATGGAGCGCGCCAATCAAATTGTCATGTATGTAACGACATTGCGCTGCCGTTACCACAACGTCGCGTTTTTTTTTTTTTTCATGATATGATCTTTGGATATACTTTTTAACTTTGTTTTTATTTCCTAGCTGCAAGAGATAGTTTTATGTTATTTTTGTTTTAGAACATTAATATTATGTACACAATTAGTGTCGTTAAATGCATCATATATTAACTTAAATGATAAACGTTATAGTTTACAAGTGTTATAAGACAATTGATTAGAAACAGAGAAAAAAGGTCTTAGTTAATAACTTATTTTTAGCTTCTATTTTTTTAAGCAAAGAATAAGTTCATTTATATGAAATTACCAAAATTTTTATTATACTAATTTTATTTAATTCAATTAAAATGTTCTGTTTTATTTGTTTTATTAAAAATTAGTATAGACGGTATTTAAATTTATTGAGTATATCCAATTATTGTATCTTGTCAAATCCGCCAAGTCAAGATAAACGCGCTAAAAAAGTAAAATTTGTAATTTATACACCAATAGCTAAATGAAATGTTTTTTCTTTTGTAGGAAGTAGTTATCAGAAAGTATTATTTATAGAATTTTAATTTTGCGTTCTTGAAATATTAAATAAATTTATTTATATTTTTAACTTGGCGGATTTCAAAACTAAGGCGCTTTAATTTTCTTGTAAAGGCAGTTTTTAATTAGATTAAGAGCTACGCACACACACGTCGAGAGAATTATAAAACGGGAGCTTCCACTATTTCTACACTGGCCGTACAAAATCGAGAACACCTTTTTAGCGAGGCGTAGTCTTGGTTAAGGGTGAAGGGTGTTTTTTTAACTTTGCATTTACATAGGTAATGGATTTGTAGAAAAGGTATATCTCTTGCGAGTTAACGAACTAGGCTTTAAGTAGCAGGGATGGGTTAATTTATTAGTTGAAGTGTATTTATCGACATCAGTTTCATAGTTGTGTAAATAACTTTTTTTTGTAAGTTATATTCATATATAACTAAAGTAATTTATTTTATTGATGAAACGGTGGATATTAAATGACTTTCAATCTGTCGTAAATATGTTATTTTAAATACAAGGTAATAATCAATGAATTTCCCATCCCTGATTAGTAGTAAATTAAAAATTTTTTCTTAAAGCGCCGATTTTTTCTATACTGTAGTTCGATCACACATATACAAAACACACTCCAATTCCTCTTACGATAAATCTATCCACGCTTCGCAACTTATAAATTATAGTTTTTGCTCTCATGTAAAACACCGTCACATCGTCATCGTCATCTATTCCTCTCGCCGATTCATTCATTTATTACATCTGCTCATTCACTTGATTCTCCCATCGCTTCGTTTAAATACGTTACGTAGTTATAATTTCATTAAGATCGAGAGATCATCCCGTGCATGAAAAATTACCAATCCAATCTGTATATTGTTTTTATCCGAGTAAATTAACTCTGAGAAACGCAGTGCGCGTGTCAATGAGTCAATTTGCTCGCTGAATCAACCGACTAACTATAATGTTGACAATTTTATACTTATTGCATGCCTTTATACTAAAAGAAGTGTCAGTTTTTAAATAGGTTATCTTTTTTTACTTTTTCATTAAAATAGATTTTGATAAAATTTTAGATGATGGTTGTAAATATATATTTATAATTACTGGGCTTGAAATTGACTTACTTAAGCAAGAAAACTTAGTTTTTTCGCAATTACTTGCATAATTTTTATAATTTTTTTGCATAATGTTCTTTTAAGTATACTATTTGATATTAATTTACACAGTTGAATATTTGTTTTGTTATTCATTTAAAAATATAACTCTTGTTATTCACCTAAATTTTGGAATATAAAGTTGACTATTTTTTTTCATTTTTCATACGTATAAGTATAGAAAAATTTTAATTCCCAGAATAAATAATTTAGGTTTTTTTTTCATTTTAAATACATAAAATACGTAGTTTAGTCGATTCTAGTCTTTCCAAACTTACTTTGTATAATCATCGAATGAAAGAATAGTCGGTACCTTAAAATCGGTAACTATGTTCAACTGTGTAATAAACTAATTAATTCTTAAATAACTACTTTGAAAAAGGGTTGTGCTTACATAAAATATTTTTTTACATAAAGTTTGATTACGAGGTTCCGATCTAGGTCAAGACTCCAGTCCAAATAAAACTAAAAAATTTCAAATTCTGTCATTTAGGAAGAACAAGTCGTTCCGTCCGCGCGAGCGCGGTAAGAAGGGCCTGAAGAATCTGCAGACAGTGAAGACATTGGCAGGCAGGACGCAGAGCTACGGCACGGGTCCGGGCAAGGCGAGGAAGCAGCCAATGACTGTCTCTGCACAGTTCCAGCAGAGCTTGCACAGCCTCATGGATACACTCAATCAGGCCAATCCATTCTTCATCAGGTGCATCAAGAGCAATGCTAACAAAGTGCCCAATGAATTTGACGAGGAGACCGTGCAGCGCCAGCTCAGGTGAGATTAACTTTTCGTCATGCTTTGCACAAACGTAACTTTCGGAAATTCTTGCGAGTGAAAGTCTTACGTTTTTAAATTCCGTTTTCGCCTTGGTTTAATATTCATTAATTTGAAAACAACGCGTAAAATTGCGTAAAATTAGCGTTGTAGTGCAAACGATTACTTCATTAAGATTACCAGCTTCATGTTATAAACAACACCTTCTGTGAGCCACTTTATTCTCTTTCGAATCATTTGGTTTACCTTTATTTTAAAATACATTATAACTACAAAGTTATAAAATTCATAACCATAGGTTCAATAAATTATTTAAAATAATAGAATAAAATTCAGTGATATTCATATTAACAATTTTTTTCCAGATATACCGGAATGTTGGAGACTGTGCGAATCCGCCAGGCAGGTTTTAACGTGCGTCTCACCTATGAAGAATTTATTCAGCTGTACCGGATGCTTCTTCCCAAGGGTCTTCTCAGTACACAGACCGACGTACGCGACTTTCTCCTCACTTTGAATCTCAATCGCGACAATTATCAGTTAGGTGGAACGAAAGTTTTTCTGCGTGAATCCGAGAAAATCAAGCTTGATATCGAGCTGCATCAGCAGATCATTACGAGTATCACGACAATCCAGAAATGGTTCAGAGCCTGCCTTGAGCGACGAAAGTTCCTCAGGCTGAAGAATGCCGCCGTGCTCATACAATCGTTCTGGCGTATGGTGTGTGCACAACGATTAGCTAGGGCGCTCAGGACACGCATAGATGCCGCGATTCACATACAGTCCGCCTGGAGGACATACAAGCAGCACAAGTGGTACAAGAAGTTTAGACAATGCGTGATCAGGTTCCAGGCCTGTGTCAGAGGCAACAATGTGAGGAGAGCTCTCACCGAAATGAGAAAGAAGAAGAGAGGTTTAGCGGTCAAGGAGCAACGAGAGTGAGTTTCTTATTTCTATTAAATTTATTTGTTAATAATTGTAATAGATCTTTGGGCCAAGAATCAAATGCTGCTATTTCTACTGAAAGTAATTTGCCGTCACAACGACCGGAACTTAGCAATCGTATTACACCTTTAAGGTTAGATTTAGATAGTTTAACAGCTTTTCAGATTTTATTTTCTTATTTTCAAAATCTTTTAAATTTATTAATAATTACATTAAATTTTTACTTTTTAGAACTGAAACTAATTACTACGAAACGACTTTCGACCAAAACATTTCGATCTCAAAGCGTAAGATCATTGTGAATAAACGAGTTTCGAACGAAATGTCGCCGTCAACGAAAATTCCTCCCGAAGCCTATTCGTATCCCGAATCTAATAATACAAGTGTAGATCAGCGAAAAGGAAGTTTGGAGAGTCTGGCTAGTTTACAAAGTTCAGAGTCTCAGGTTTCGGTGGAATCGTCCGAATCGCATCAGTCACATGACAAGCCGATTCCTAGTACGCGAATTCGACGTAGCGTTGCTTCAAGTAGTATTGAGCAACAATCGAGTGTTCAAACTTCGAGCAGTAGACCTTCATCTACTAGTCGTCGCACTGACAGCTCTTCAACTGGTTACAGTGATGGCGAGACAGACGCTGAAACGCCGAGTGCTGTGCACAGCGCACCACCCGTCTTCAACGCTACTACACCCACTTTCTCAAGTCCGCGAGATATTAAGTATCATCAGACTAGTGTTAATGTGACACATAGCACAAGCTCAGACGTTTGGCATAAAAGGTCGGAGTACAGTGGGCCTGAATATCCTCTACAGGTGCCTCAGAAACCATCTATTACGAGGTCGCAAAATGTCAGTCAACATAGAAACATGAGCGAGAGTTTGGAACAGGAAAGACTGAATAGGCTAGAACGACTAAACAAAGCTTCCACTACCACTTCTGTGAAGTTAGAAAGTCCTATAAGAAGGGATCAGAGAAGGTTGAGTGACAATGAAAATACGAGTTTGATCAAACGGGAACAAGCATATGGAAAGGATCCGAAAGATTATGCTTATTTGAGAAGGCAGAATTCCGAAGGTGATGCAGTTCTTGCCGATAATATCACTAGTGTATCGGTCGTTCCTAAGGGAGTGCTAGATAGACAAAAAGAAAAGTCTGAGCCTAACGTTCCGATAAGAAGTGCTCGGCGTAACAGACCTACTCGTGAAATCCAGTGTCGTTCAATGGGCGAGTCTGTTAACGAAGTGACACAGGATGCTCGCAATGTATTGCTTTCTACTATCAAAGAGACTGACCTTCTAAAGAGTAACGTTTGGTCACGTAAGGATGATACGAAGCTCGATACTGTTACACAATCTGTTACAGATTGGCCGGTAAATAAGAAAGATCCACACTTTAAACCTCAACATGTTGGTGTTAAACGTATCCGATCAAATGCTATATCTACAATGGAATTGCGACGTCGAAACTCGGATCCTGCAACCAAAATATCAGGATTAAGTGAAGATAAGGGTATTGTGGAAACAAGTCCAAATGACTTAAAGCCTCAACCTGCCATGAATCTGCTCGAATGGAAGGGTAATCAATTTACCCTAGCTGGCCATCATTTTAGAAAGATCGCAAGATTTTCCAAAGATGATGTATGCGTTTGCTGTCACGAAAAAATGGACGCCTTTGTTACTCAGGTAAAATATTGATTTTTAGAAACTTTATTTAAAATTGATAATATTTTTAATAAAAATAAAAATTCATTACAGGGCTATAAGTGTATTGAATGTAAGCAACCTTTTCATGTTAAGTGTATTCAGAACGGTGGAGTTTTAAAAATATCCTGCGTATCTGCAAATACACCTAATCGTAGAAATAAGAGAAAACCTCCACGAACACCGTACGATCAAATGAAACAAGCAGTAGTCTCTAAGTTCAGTTTGACGGGTACCTCAGCTTTCTCAGATAGTACGGATAAGATAATTTCAGATGCAAAGGAGCTTGCGCTCATGCAGGACTTCATTACGAAAAAAATTTACATTATGGATGGACAGGATGAAGGCAAAAAACCACCTAGCGAAGTGGATCGTGTATTTAAACAGGCTCTGAGAAAGTTCAAGGATGACCTTGTAATAACTTACAGCGTGGCCATACAACAGGGTATTGAAGGCAACATTAAGTATACAGATCTGATAGCGAACTTTTTGCACGTGATGGAAACAGTCTGTAAACAAGAGAATCTAAAGGAGGATTTCCCGTTAACAATGGGTGTGAATGCATTTAGGGGTTTTATGAATGAGTTCATGGCGCTAGCAAAGACTGAGTCAATGGAAAAACAGAGCAAGAGCAAGAGAAAGAAAGAGAAGAAAGACAAAAGAAAGCAGGAGGAACCAATTAAACATGGAAATCACATGTTCCAACTGACTATTATCAATATTCCCACTGCTTGCGAAGTTTGCACATCCTTCTTCATGTGGCCTATAGAGCGGGGGCTTATCTGCCAAAGTGAGTTTTTACTTTTTTATTTATGTTAGGTAGATAAATTAGTATGAAAAATCTGGTTTTAATTTTTATTTATGATGTATTTTTTATATTAAATTATTAATTCAAAGAGTAAAAGCCTGTAGTTAAGACAAATATATTTAGTAAAAAAATATAAAATTTGAAACAACATATTCGTGAATTAATACTTAATTTACCTGTTCAAAATATCTTGTTTTTGTGTAGATTGTAAACTTACTTGTCACAAAAAGTGCTACTCACGCGCTTCACCAGAGTGCGGCAAAGACGGCGCGCTACACGATTCAAATCCGCATAAGGTCTTCGGTGTACCGTTGTATAAGCTAGATTGTGGTGATGGTAAGGTGCCTCTTGTCGTTGACCGGCTCATCACAACTATCGAAATGCACGGTCTCTACATCGAGGGTATTTATCGGAAGAGCGGCGTCAGCTCAAAGGTCAAAGAGCTCAAAATGAAAATGGATGAGGGCGATTTAGAAAAGGTGGATTTTGAGAATTATCAAGTTCATGTACTAGCTGCTGTGCTTAAAAGCTTTTTCAGAGATATGCCAGAGCCTTTATTAACCTTCGAGTACTATGATGATTTTCTTCATGCGGCAAGCCTGACTGAACCTCAGGATCGAATCAGGTAAAATAAATAGTTTTAAGCTAAGATCTTAGTTTGAAAAAAAAAAAAATGAAATTTTAAAGTTAACTTATTTTTAGATACTAATATAAAATCTTATAGCGATTAATTAATAATTTTTATCTTTTTATTTTAGCACACTTTTTGCGATCTTAAAGAAGCTGCCCAAGCCTAACTTTGACCTCATGGAACGTTTAATTGTTCACTTGGCTCGAGTGGCTCTTCACGAGGTTGATAATCGTATGTCACCTTCGGCTCTAGCCATAGTTTTTGCGCCTTGCATCTTGCGCACCAATCGTACTCTCCCCGCTCAAGACTCTCTACAAGATGTTGGTCGACAGACTAAGTGTGTTGAAACGATCGTTCAGGAAAAATTACGCATCGTTAAGACAACTCTTGCCGACATCAATACCCTGGATTCCGCCTGTCACTCCGCGACTCATCGTCTCTCTAGTCTCAGATCCTCTAAAATCTTTAGTCCTGAGGAACTGAGCTCGACGCTGTCAAGTGTTGTTGCCGGCAGGGGCAGTAATAGTGCTACTACAGATCCAGAAAGAGACAGAGAAGACGAGGAGGAGGCCCTCGTCGGCCATATTCAAGAAATTCAGAAAGAGAAAGCACTGTTGACGTCGACTCTACCAAGTTTAACGAGGGCATCTTCTGATGACGATTTGTTACTTTCAGCGACGGACCTCGACGATGGTTCGCTCGATGATTTACTACCGTCTGCTGGTGAGTTTATTAATGTGTTGAAATTGTTCATAATATGCTTATATATATCGTTTGTAATAAATTTTGTATAGTTTCAATTTATATTGAAACTATACAATTTATATTGTATAGTTTCAATGCAATATTTATATTGCATAACAATGATAAACTTTATTAATATTTAAACTTTGTTAAACATTTTTTATATAAATATTATTGTTTTAGATGGACTTGTAAGAAAGAAACCTATTCAAAGGCAGACCTCAGCAGACAGTAGCTTCCCTACGATTATAAACGTCGACGAGGATATGGTGATGGTATGATCAATGGTGAACGTTCACAAGACGTCTTCCCGCTGAACGAGAGCCGAGTCTATCCATCGAACAGCTATACAATTTATAAAAATAGCTCTTCTTCCAGCGTACAATGTTCATAGTTGAGTATGTAAAATGTAACTTGGTCAACTCGTCTTCACTTACTGGCAATGGAATATTGCGGATGCTCTGCAAGAAGAAAGAAAAATAGAAATATCTGTACGTGTATACATAGTATCGGAGCGCACGATCTTTTTTCAAATCTAATCTTCTTAGAATGCATTCCTCGTCGAAGACTGTCGTTCGCGTAAGAGCGTCCACACCGCAAACAAGTTTTAAGAAAAGCCTTTCGTTGGTGTGCCGCTTCGCCTACGTTTTTTCCAATTTTTAGGTATCCGCCTTGAAGTAAAAAAAATAAAAACTCACTACGACTCTTGTGACGCGATGATATGAAAAACTGTGCTTTTCAAAGATAAACGTTGGAGAAAAATAAGGAAAAAAAATAATCGGATCGACAAAGCGCGCCTAAAATCAAGAGACTGTGCGGGTGAGTACGAATGTGTGAGAAAATAAATACACGACAAACCCTGTTAGGTGTTCTGTGCTATTTTTTTAAAAGAAAAATCTACTTTTTTATTTTAATTAGGCGCTTTTCAGTCTAGTTTCTTTTGTATAAAAAATAAAGGAAAGTGGAAAAGATAGATTAAACGATTGAGATAATAACTCAGAGTGTAAACAAAGGTTTATGGAGAGAGGTAGACGATAAACCAAAATATCTAGCGTGTACATAATTAATCTGTTACTATATATTGTTGCGGTTTTTTGCGAATGACGTTACCAAGATTTATATTTCTATTACTGATTTCTCATCGATTATGAACTAACCTAATTACGAAGCAATCGTATAGCTCTGTGAATTAATTTTTTTAGCGCGCTATCTCCCAAGTTAATCTTCCAATTTGTTCTTTCCCTTGTGTACAAAAAAACCCTTGGGCGCGCGTAAGCGTTTTTGTATATTTATTATATAAGTTTTTTAAGTATATCGTATATGTAGGTGTAAGAAAGACCACTCGCAGGGCGCAGAACTGATTGATTTTTAAATCATAATATCAAGAATTATCATGCGTTTAAAGTCTTGGCGGGAAAATTAGAACAAAAGTAGGTCACAGGATGTGGAATAAGAATTAATTAATATACTTTTATTTTCTTCATTTTTATTTTTTATTTTTATATCATTATTTATATATTGTAAAG
Source organism: Eupelmus kiefferi (assembly GCA_030522745.1). NCBI lineage: Eukaryota > Metazoa > Arthropoda > Insecta > Hymenoptera > Eupelmidae > Eupelmus > Eupelmus kiefferi. Next base: position 5,712 of record JAPYZB010007235.1, on the reverse strand, counting down.
TCATATTAACATTATTTATTGAAATTGTCCACGAAGAGGATTTTTTAATTATAAAAATTCAAACGTTTCTTGACGTGATATTATAGTTTATTTTTTATAATTGATTCAGGCGCTTGACTTATTAAATATTATAATAATGAGTTAATTTTAATTTTAACACATTACTTTTTAATTTATAAAATTAAAATTTTTATGGTTATTAATCCTAATAAATATTTATAAACAATAAATATTTTATGTACAGTTTACAAAATATAGATGATATAAATTTGTCACAAACAACTGAATTTTTTATTTTTTCTTATTCTTAATCTTTATCTCTATTATTGTTTTGTTTTTTCGTCAAGATTCATTAGTCGATCTTGCATTTTTTTATTGATCGACGTCTTTTTTATTCTGTATAATTCATTAATCTTTCTCTTTGCATCGTGTATTAACAAATGCATTTTTCTCTTCAGTTAAATTGATTCCAATGATAGAGACTAAATGCATAAATCGAGAGAAAGAAATGGAATTGTTACAAATATTTTCGCAAAGATTGAAGGATCTTATCGGAAATTTATGTATAGCTTTTTTATTCCCTGCGAAAGCGACGATCAATCATAATAATGTAAATTTGCGCATTTTGTTACTATTAATTAATCAATTAATTAATCAGTTAAGATTTTTTTAAACACTATGTTAATTATGTTGCGATCAAAAAGGTACGTTCCTGTTTTACGCGTTTCTGTTACGACGGACATTAGTTGAGCGATGCGAACTTAAAATTTTAATTGAGAATATACTTCATCGTACATATTGTACAAAGTTTAACGTTAAAGTTTTTTTAAGTCGTTTCGACAACCTTTTTTTAGTGTTTGAAAGAAGTACGAGATCGGCAACTTTTTTAACGCTCGATGGCCCTCTTGTATTTTTTCGAGATGATGGGTGTAAAGATTGAAAAAAATATTATAACAAGTTGAAAAGAAATGAGTATGATTGCATGTGAGAAAATGTTACGATATTTAGGGATCTTATCTGTTTTTTCTCGAGCTTACAAATTTTTTTTTTTATTGTATGAGTAATGGTAACCATGACATCTAAGATCCTTAAAGCGAATATAAACAAAGAGTTGAGCAAACGAGTATATGAATGAAAAAAATCTTGCAAATGATCCTCTTAAGTCCTTTGATTTGTACAAAAAAATGTAAAAAAGAGAAAACTTCTATAATTTTTGAGATAAAAATGTCGATACTTTTGTTCGATGACTTATTCAACGATGGGCTTGGAGTGTACGCGTTTGCAAGATCAAGGTTTGTATTTTGAACGAGAAACAAAAAATGTATTTAATAGATAGATTATAACGTTTTTTATGAGCGAAAAAGCGAGTGATCCGTCGCTAACTCAGACTATAGATATGTTCGTCGTCGTGCTACTATCGTGCGTAAGAGAAAAATTAAAGAAAATATATTTAGAAAAACTGAAACACTTACAAAACAAACAAACAGGACTGAGTTATTGTAAAATGGCGAAAGATATATATCCTTGGCGAAATTTATTTTTTATTCAAAATTTTATCCTGCTGTTTTTGATTTGTATAAGCCAATCATGAATTTAAGAAAACTATAAATGCTCTTCCACAAACGCTATCGTTTTTACAACGATTCTGTATGAGAACAAAAAGCGCAAAAGAAACAAAATAAATGTTGTAAAGCAAAGGTAAAAATGACCGACGAACTGCACGCTGTGCGGGGCGAACTTTTAAAGCAACAAATGTCTGTATATTTTTTTAAACATACTATGTGATATATGCGTATAAATAAAAGATACAAAAAAAGTTTTGATTTTTCGACACTTTTCAATCATTCAGTCTGACATTAATTGCATACACTTCTGTCACTAATTTAGAATTAATCTAGTATAAGAAAATCTTAAATTTACGCAGCTCTTTCAGATGCCTATATTTTTATTTCAATAGAAAGAAAAGAGTAAATAAAATTCGAAAAGCAATACATTCAATTTTAAATGTCATTGCAATCTTGTTAGTGCTGCGAAATAAATATTTTCTTGTTTTGTTGGATCGCGACGAAAAGATGAAATAAATTAAAATAAACAAATAAAGAAGAATTTTCATGACAATATTCGGTGTGAGAGGCCCGCGATTGATAACGATTCAGAGTTCTAATTAAGGTTAATATATTTTTTGGATAATTAATTATTACATATTTTTTGTATTAACATTAAATTTTTTTCTTTTTTGATTCTTCTATAATTTTAAAAAACAAAATATTAAAAAAAAATATTTATGATTTTAATTAAATTATACCTTTTTATTGAAATTTTTAAATTTTTCTACGAATTAGTTACATAGGACAAATAAAAACTATTATGAAAAATTATTTTAAATAAAGTTTTACTTTCTTAAGGTTTTAATGTCTGCTGTTAAATATTTTAAGGCAAGCTTTATATTTATATTTTATTGCTTATATACTTTTGTAAGTTTCACGAACTTTTGAATCAATCTGAATCGTTATCGTTGTTTGTGATTGTTTTCTACTTTTAATCTACTCCAATAAAATATTTTCAACAGTTATATGTTTAAATTTCTATATGACTGAGTTTTATTTTTATATTTATAGAAATATATAGTAGTCCTATATACTATTATATAATATAACAACATGTAATTAATAAACGTAATATTTCATCAAATGAATGTAGTCTTGATATTATTTAGATAGAATTACAATTTTCAAACGATTAAACTAGAATCTTATGACGAGAATGCTTCTTATATCTGCAGAACCTCATTGGGCTATACAATTATTGGTTTAATTTTTCTCGATAAAAATCTCTTACGTGAATATCTTAATATCAGATATGCTCAGATATGCCATGTAAAAGTACGCTAATAAATGCGGGAGCAGGCTTAAGAAAAATTTATTAAACAATTATAATTTTCTCATTTTAACTTCTTGTAAGCGCAATAAATTTTTCTAAACAATGTTTGAAATACAAACTTTTGAATTACTTTAATTGCGACGTAACTAAAAATTTACAATTAAATCATTTCAACAACTGACATCTAAACAATATCCAGCTCAGCCTAAATATATGAAACAAAATCCAACTCCGCAATCATAAAAAAAAACAATTTCTCAAAAACACTCAAGCTGCGTCAACCGCGAACAAACCAGCAGTTCATTATCTCAGTCAGCCAAAGCACGCGGAAGTACACGCAAGAAAACAATCTTCATCCTTCTATCCGCGCGCAAAAAAAAGGCAGCCGCGGGAGCGCCGTTTTTGCATGACTTCGCCATTAAGACTCTCCCGCGCGTACACTACACAACTCGGTACTCACGCTCGAAAAACTCTCGTTTTCAACGCTGCGCTTGCATAATCTTTTTTTCCGCGTGCGGCTCTCTCTCTCTTTTTTTTCTCCCCCAGTGCGTTTTACGCTCCACGCGGCCGAGACTTTTGAATCGCGCGCCTGGGTTTTTGTTCCGCGAGGCGAACGAAAGGGAGCAAAGTCGAAAACAAGCACAGCAGCAGCGAGTATAAAAACGTACACGCACGCGAGAGAGAATGGGGATGAAACGACTGGGGCGGCGGATTCGCGATCTTATAGCGGTGCGTCTCGTTTCAAGGCTAATTTCAGGCTTTGATCTGACTTGGATAAATTTTTTTTTTAATGAAGTTTAGAATTTTTTTCTTTTATTGGAGTATGCTTTCGCTGTATCTAGCGCTTGGTTCAACTTTTCTATCTAACGAAAACAATAAACTGCTGTGAATATAACGTCGACGTTACGCATGTAAATGGTAAATTATTTTTCGAAAAGAAATACCAATGTACAAAATATTTTTATGAAACAAGACTGCAATCGCGCCGTACAAACAATTGCATTTTTAATCTCTTTAATTATTCCGTCTGTCTAAATGTATATGAATTTCTGTATATTAAGTATACGTTCAATAATTAAGCAAGCTATACAAGGGAGCCTGGCAAATATACGTAATTTCATCGATATGAATATGTATCAGTTGTTTTAATTTTGAAAAAGCAATATCTCATCAGAGATCGCGATCGATATTTTAATTGAATCCGCTTCCACAGACAAAAAACTGTATGCGTGCAAAAAAAAAGAAGAAAAAAGAAAATAAGAAAAAAAAAATAAAACGAATGAATGAACCTGTGCTTTGAGAATGAAAAAAATGACGCGATATATATGCTCTTCCCGTTTGTGTCTTGGCAGAAAAAAAAATCTAAGCATATATATATTGTACACTTATACATATATTAGGCAAAATGAGATATATCCTTGTTATTTTTCTTCGAGACAAAGAGTGTATGGATGTGTATGTAAGTGTGCGTGGTGCGGAAATTGAGAAAACGCGGGGCGAAAAAAGCCAAGTCCCGGTAAAATTGAGATGCAAGAGCGCATATAGAGAGAGAATAAAAAAAAAGCGGCGATAAAAAGAAAAAGATTGAACTCACGGTTTAATGAATAAAATGAAGAATCTTCCATTCGAGCTGTATATTATTACGTACGCGTATATGCATATAGTAGTCTATCTCGTTGTGGTGCGCACGCTTTTTTTTCATTTTAATGAATAACCACCCTTTCCACTTAGAGTCATGAGCTTGAAGATTAAAATAAAACAAAACCTAGGACAAAATACGCGCCGCTGATATATAAATATATATATATACTTATGTGTATGTATGTATCAGATCTAAACTTGAGAGATAAACTTTTTCCATTGTAAACCATTCGATATTTTTTTACGCGTACTCGTATTGCTTACGTCTCTTCGCAATACAATGAAGCGAAGTTTGTAATATAACTTACGTGCAAAGCTTTATCCCTCTATACAATTTTTATTTTTAGTGTTTTAAGTTTATCCGGTTCTTAAACTTCTTACCGTTATTTTATTTTAATATTAATGTTATAATTGATAGTTTTTATTATTGTCATATCCACCTGTTAAGTTTTTTTTTAATTTTTTTACATACATACCGTCATATAGATGGTACGGAAATTTATGTAGGTACAATTTGAAGGGTCAAAATTTTAGTTTCTACATAATTAGCTGCGATTAATTTAATGAGTAAACCACTTAAATGAGACACACACAGCCTGACAATGAAGCGTGAGCATTTTGACTGTGTCCCGCGTGAGAGCGACTACGCGTGAATGTTCTATTGCGATTGACTGTAATTTTATATAAAATATTTGTAAGGCAACAAGAAATCTTATGTACAGCATACCTGATGTTAAATAATAAGTATCTACCTTATACCTACAAAAGCTTTTCATGTTTTATTTCTTTCAAAACTTTAAAACTACCTATACTTATATATACTCACATAAAAAAAATATTATAAGTACAGCGCAGCTTTTAGCTTGAAAAAAAAAAAATATTATAAGTACAGCGCAGCTTTTAGCTTGAAAAGGTTATTAAAACGTTATTGTTTTCGAGAAACAATCAAGCGCGCATAATCATCCGCTACAAATGCAGAAAAGTAACATGAGATACGGCGAATATTCATTTTACGAGCCTCACAATAAATTAGCGCGCGTCTTTGATTAACTTTTCGTTTATTGTTAAAGATTCAGAAACTGTTTGCGCAACTGCGATTATTCACTCTGAACGAGCTGCAATTTATACGCGGTCCAATATTTGCCTATGACACGCTATTATAATGTATGACTGCCGGAGAATCGGGTCATT
>JAPYZB010007232.1:0-13394 GCA_030522745.1 Eupelmus kiefferi | reverse complement strand
ATAATTTTAAAAGATTTTTAATGCAAAATTTTGACTATATTTGAGAGGCGGGAGGGAAAATTTTCCCCCCCGCTGCATAGAAATATTCAACTTTCCGTTTATTTCTGATGCACGAAAAAGGGCCTTTTTCTTGCACGTGTTGAAAAAAGTACTTTACGTCCCGCAAAAGCGGGAAATAAAGTACTTTATTTCCCGCATATGCGGGAATTATTTTTCGAGGGGATAATATGTCACTTTATGCCCGCTTTTCAGGGCAATAAAGTGGCTTTTACAGTTGAGATGTGAATAAAATATTTTAAAAAGAATAGTTAATCAGTTTAATAGTTAATAAGCTAAAAAGAATCTTTTGAAAAATTAGAATATTTGACAAAAAAGCTCCTATAGACTGTAAAAATTTTAAAAGAATTATTATTTTTTATAGAAAATTTTATAAAACACTATGATAAATTGTATTCTATAAATCATAAATTTGTGAACACTTGAAAAATTTCCTACAAAGTATAGCTATTATTTGGATTTTCCGAGTCTGACGCAGTTGTACTGTCCAATATTGTATTTTTTTCAAAGATTATTCTCTTAGTGTGCGAATATAAAGGCTCAAAATAAAGTAGATCAGCTACAGCATCAGAATCGAGGAAAAGTCGAGTATGAAGAGAAACGAAATCAAAAGCGAAACCAGGATAATGCGAGTATTACGTTGGGTGGGGAGGATGCTGTAATATTCTGTAGTCTGCTATAATTTATTACTTTGAGTGAAAAAACTAAAAGGTCAAAGATTGCAAAGCCTAATTCAGATCCTTACATATATTTATAAAATATTTTCTTATAAAATACATAACAACAATTTTTTACCTATTACTAAGTTTTTAAAATTGATAAAATTTCATACAAAACATTTTACTTTAATAACAATAATATTACTTCTAATAAAATTTAAGTTTGATAATAATTTAAACCAGTTTAGTTAAAAATTTTACATAAAACGTATAAATTTCATTTTTAGTAATTATTTGTTAATTGGAAAGTTTCAAGATTTACTTGAACCTTATACTTTGCATGATACTTTCACTATTCTTTTAGATCAAGGACAAATTTAACACCTACACATTTGATTCTATTCCGGATAAATCAACGTTTGTTTACGTTTGTAATGGCCCGTGCAATGATCTATCAAAAAAAAAATTACCCGATGTTTTTTTCTCATTTATTTTGGAAAGTCTGCGTTATCTCGCTGCTATCTCAAGCACTCCGCCAGTAAATACAGGTGCCTTAACCTTTTGTAAACACATAAATATTTGCCACCCACATGGGCTCGTGGGCTCTTCAAATATTATGCGGCGGCGAAACGAAGTCAAATAATCTAGTCGAAAGCTTCGCTCCTGCCTCGTTTGATAGCGAGGCAATTTCAACGCGCGCCAGATAATTAGCTCTGTCATCCAGGAAATTGAATACCTATTTTGATCAGTCGAACCGAGCAAGAATTAATCAATTGGTTACAGTAACGCGAAAAGAAATGAATTTGCATGGTAAATGTTTGTTGAGAGATGCATTCCCTTCTCATGATGTATAAATTTCGAAAAGTTGATTGCTTAAAAAAGTATTTACGCTAAATCTCGCTTTGTGCACGTCGTATCAAAAAATACGGTTCGATACATGAGCAAGGAAGTGATTTCAACCTCGTGTGGCCTTTTCACCCTCGCTTCGTTCGGGCACAAACGTCCACACGAAGCTGAAATCACTTTCTCGCACTTGTATCGAAATGTACTATTTAAAGTCCATTTACATTTTCGAATTCTCATAAGATATTTATCTTTTTTAGAGTAAGAAAAAGAAGAAAAAAATGTAACTATTTGCTTTTCTGAAGGATAAAATACGTTTGCATACGATTTGTTGTAATAATGAAGAAGTTCGCATATACAAATAAACATTTAATTTTTTTTTATTTAAAAAAAAGTTTTTGAATTTCATATGACTTATTTTATTTTCTGCAAATTTAAAATAGAGACATTTTAATCTTTTTATGTTCCAAAAAGTATTTATTGATTTATATTATTGTAGATATTATAAATTCAAAAATTAAAATATTGTTATATCTTTTATTACAATATCGTAATCAAATATTTAAAATTTATTTTTATTCAGATATTAAGTAAAAGAAGAATATTAAGTAATAGAGATTACTTTGTTACTTCATTCAAAGCAGTAGATGTTTTATTAAATATAAAAGATTAGAAAAATAAATGTGAGATGTACAAAATAGATGGATTACTAGAGGATAAGCGCGCTACGCGCGCCTCGTAATTTGTTGATGGATTATTTTGTAATGTAAACTAAACTTCTTCTGTTTCTCAAGCTGTCGATCGAGTCAAGTTCGAGACATCTCGCAATTTCTATTAAAATCGTCCAACGATAATCTTGAATGGGATTTTTATATATTGGATAATCGCATTATGAAAAAATTATTTGTTTGATTAAATGTAGTTTCTATATACTAAAATATACTTGGTATAAAAAAGTATAAAGTAAAAAGAAAAATAATTATGAATTATTGACGTTATAGGACTAAATAACGTTTTTAACTTTAACGTTTCTCTTTTATGTACGGATCATTCATAAAGATACAAAGTACATAACAAAAACTTTATTTTATGCTATCATGAAGTTCTAGGCAACATTAAACACAAAATATATGAGTTAGTTAAAATATCCATATTTTTTAACTTATCGCATAAAAGGAAACTTTTCTAATACAAAGTAATTCGTATATAAAATACAATATATTTATGTATAGAAAAGTTAAATAATAATCTAGCCATGATGACTTTTTTCTGATTTTTTTAGTAACATTAACATAATTCATAAAAATACGTGTTTAAATGTAAGCAGCTAAGTATATTTTACTATTATATATTATATTTTCTCGCCATTCAAGGTTCTAAGTTTTAACAATGTTTAAATTGATTATTGCATTTCTATTGTAAATGTCAATTGAATGAATGCACTGACTAGTTTGCTGTACATATTACCACTTTGCACTACGATTCTCTTAAAAGCCTTGCATCGCTTTTGAAATCACTAATTGCTGATATCCATTTATTCGATTTGAATACCAATAGAAGTGGCCAATATTTGAAATTGCTCATCCTGAGTTCACGTACGTACACCATGCATCGCATAAATCTCAAATTCGATAATGAAAATAAACGCATAATCAACAATCCAAATTCCAAATGTATAACATCGTGCAGAAACGTAATTATTAGAATAAAGAACCTTCTTCCAAAATGTCAAAAATAGACGAAGCTCATGCAATTTAAAAAGCCACGCTAAATAACCTACCCTTATCCTGTCTTTCCGAGCCGCGTAGAGCACCCAGAGTATATAAGTCGCCATGATGATGGCCGGTATGCAAATGCCGGTTATAGTCGAAGTGCCCCGTGCGAATACGTGATACAGTGCCAGCAGTATAATGGCAAGGGCGGCTCCTCCGGCTACGTAGCGGCCGGTGCGTCTCCGCTCCTCCTGATTGCAAACAAAACCCAGAGAAAGAAGTAAGAAATAACGGCAAAATTGGTGGAACAATTAGCAAAGTTTTTCCTTTGTTAGTTACTGCTTGAACAGCCTAAGGAAACAGACTCTCCCCGCTCGGCTCTTTTCTTCGAAGAGTTAATCTTTTCTTTTCTTTTATGTTTACGGTCGGTACAGCGTGGGGCGGGGGTGGAGAGTATTTTTATTTCTTTGAAAAAGGTTGCTTTTACAAAAGTCGTCTCAGCGGTTTACTAAATTAACTGCGGAGTAATTTTTCTGGAAAATGTCGGGCGAGGCATTGAATATTTTTTTAGATATTGTAAGGTGAAGGTGCTTTTCGAAAGAAATGGAGAATTTTAAGTTGATAAAAGCTTTTTTAAGGTCTTTGGGAACGGTTTTTTAACGTTTAATTTAAGTTAAAATTTTATTTTAAAAAGTAAGCTTTTAAAATTTGATAGTAGGTTCTGGGATCTTTTATTTTAATTTTCTTTAATAGCACATAAAGCAATTTTACGTAATATTATAAATAAAATTTGAATAAAATATGAAAATTGTAACCGTTGAAAACTTCTTATTTGTCACAATTTGAAGGATTTTTTTTACAAAGCGTATTAAAATGTCGAATCTTTAAAATGTCAAATAAAATTTATATAGTAATTTAATATAATTAATGTTTTAATTATTCATAAATTAGCAACTAGTATTTCACTGATTAATTTAAAAAAATTTAATTCAATATCCTAATTTTACATAATTTTACAATTTAACAACATAATTATTCTGCATTCCAATTTCAATTCTTGTAAATTGACATCTCGCAGAACAGCACGTTCGTGCTTTCAGCTCAATAGCTACACAAAGCACGTAACGATCAGCTAGAAAATGCACCGCGCAAATCCGAAATTCCTAAACAAAAGCCAGTCATGTCTCGTCGAAATTGCGCCGATCTAGCCATGAACAAGACCGAAAGCTCGAATCCCCGCGCGTGACATATGCAAGACTCCTTTGCCTCGGAGGAAACAAGCGCATCGCGACAATCGTCGCAGATCTGGGAGCACATGCATTCAGAGGGGAGGGAAGAAGCTGCTCCGCTTTCCGGGGAATGCGGCACGGGGCTGCTGCAGAGCTCTCGAAATAGTTCGTGCGACGACTCGACACGCAGACCTACATCCGGCGAGTGCACACATGAGTACGTACGTATCGTTTCGGCAGCGTGCATTTTCATATCGCGCCAAGTGCATGCAAGTAAAAACACGCTAGGAGGAAATGTATGACAGTTAACTCTGCTTATGTACAGGAAGGGGCGAGCTTCTCTGCAGCGAGCGCTGTTTTCTTGATTCCAATACTATTGCGAGCACTCGGGCGTAAAAGTGTGTGTGTGTGTGTGCGTGTGTGTGAGAGAGAGTGTGTATGTGTAAGTATGTGTAAGTGCAAATTTTACATCTAGAATGCATGCGTGGGTAGTGTAGTGTTGTTGGGTACTAGTTGAAGAGATGTAAAGCTACTCATGCATTGCAGAGTCCTGCAGATATCTCGTATGCGATGCATTTATTTCGTTGATTTCTCGAGTTAAAACGAATATTTTATAAAATTTTTAAAAATGACATTCAAATCTGTATAATGTTATGCTAAATTATAAGGTATGAAATGCACGATAAAGCAGTGGTCTTTTGATGCAAATGCAAACAATAATTTCTTATTTTTAATGGCACCGTAAATCTTACTGGCTATAAGGAGCACGTATGTCCAAATTTTCTATTTCACTGCTTATTTATGACTTATGGTTTATTTCTTAAAAAATAAATGGAAAAGAATATTATAAACTTTAGAATGATTTCACTTACAAAATTTTTATTCCAAAATTTGCTTTTAACTGCATAATACGTATAAAATAAAAAAAAATATTTCTAGTAACCTGAAAAGTTTTAAAATGTCCACAAAACATTACTCAGCTTCATTAGAAATTATTTTTATAGGACTTTAAAAGCATTAATAATAACTATTAACATTAATTTGTTAAGTTGCAGTTATCGTGTTTATATTACTATTTCGAGTAGAAATTTAATTAGTTGGGTCAAAACTTTGTAATTTCGTAGATCCCAACCCAAGTCTAACCAGCCGCTATAATTATATTAATAATAAGATAGCCTAGTTAACTTCTAAGCCCTATCTAATTTTCTACCCAAGTACTGCTCATCATTAACCAATATTCAAAAACATTAATAAATACTACCTCAAATTGCACGTAAAAGCCCGACTATACCCCTCAATTTCATTTCCATCCAATTCTACGTTAAGCCCTATTTACCGACGTTCCTTATACACTGCGCATCAAACAATTTCCACCCTCCCAGCCTTTCCAAGAAATGTGGGAGCTTCACACCCGCGGCACGTGCGCGCAGCCAGTCGCGTATTTACCTATGCAAATTGCTTGCGCGGCGTGCAATGCGTGCACACGAGTGCGCGACGCGGGCCATCCGCAGACCAGCGCAAGAGGCGCATTCTATTTCCCTAACTCGTCCGCGACTCTTCCGCTCTGCTGATATTATCATATTCAAATCGAATTTCCGCGCGGTCGCCCGAATATTCGCGCCACTCTACGCCCTCTACCTAATTTCATAATCAATCCGTGTACGGCGGATCGGGGCTTCGTCTCCTCCCTTTTTTCCGGCGTGTCTCGAGTGGCTTCGGGTAAAGGTGAACGATCGAATTTTTCGCTGGAAATTGGTATGCCGACCGCGTCGTGCCAATAAATCTCAGTTATTGCTGCTGCTGCGTTTCGTGATTCTGCGGCGTGTTCTTTGTTACGCGCGACAGCTGTAACTTTTTCTCCCGGAGAGCTGGCAATTCTATTTTTGGAGCTCTTTCGTGACTTTATTTAGATTTTTCGCGCTTTTGGAGTATGGAAAGTGTGGATGATTTAAATATGTATTTTGTGTATGGTTGAGGAGTGCTCTTTGATTTATGATCTTGTTTTTTAAATGGATTTTTAGTTTTTGCATTTTTACTCGCAAGATGTTACGCGCATTTTACCTATAGGTGTTTTAAGATATTTATGCAGTGGAATCAAAATGTTGTTTAATAAAATCTGGTTAATAGTGTTAAAGTCTTGTGATTAAGAAAAGCAGAAAAGCCCAATTTTTTCATTAAATTTTCAATTTGAAAACATGTTGATTCGTGACTTTCTTCTGATAAATTGCAATAAGCGAATAAGATTTTTTTAAAACTAAATACTAGCGGAAAAAAATTATTCTCGTTAACGTCGATAATTACAAGAATCTAATATCTTTCTAAAAGAATTAATTACGTTTACAAATTAAAAAAGTATTCTGTAAAATAATGTAGGTACTACCAGGCGGTATTATTTAAGTAGATAAAGGACGAGTTCTGTAAGACACATCGTATAATCAAAGTTAAAACATGTTCAACAAAATAATTAAGCAATAAATTCGAGATTAAGAATAACATAAAAACAAACATTAAAACGCTCTTTTCACTTGAAACAATAGTTCCATTTTGCGCAAAATCCCGCTAAAAAAGCCATGAATATGAGATACCTTTGAGTAATGGCTGGAGACCTCATCGTGCGGACGTAAAATATCTTGGGACGACGTCACAGACTGCAGCTGCATATCGATCTCCCGAGTGTATTATCTCCGTGCGACTATCGATTTTCATTTGATTGCACGAGACTCGCTGCAATAAGCAGACCGCTATCTGTCTTCTTGCGACTCAGAGACTTCCTTTTCGTCGTCGCTATAGCTTCTCGTTTATCTTGAATAGCCAGACTACTTCTGACGAGAGAGAAATGATTCATTGAGGAACGGTTGATGCACTTTTATGAAAATTCACTATTTGACACACTGATTGGGATGTACTTTTTATTGTGCTTAACGCCTTATGATCTATTTTTTTTATTTAACGTGTTGTTTTATTTGGTGGAAATAATTTTTTCATATTCACAATTCTTATATGTACTGTATTTTGATTATATGTTACATATTCTTATTAAAGATAAAATAAATTAAAAATTAATTGTAAGCTGTTTTCTGCTTTGACAATTCACAGTTTTAGCACAGAATCATCATTTATTTAAAACAAATCTACGGACAGACAAGACACGCCGGAACGAAGAAAACAATTTCAGTAAACCTTAAAAATTCAACTCCAGAATTCTTAATGAAGCGTATCGTCAGTCTGATCATTCAAGCAGCACTGCGAATCAAACAGCCGAGAGCTGCGAAGAAAACGGCAACGAGTGAAAGCCCCGACGCATCGAACGAATTCTGGGCTGCCCCTCCGATGTAAACCGAGAACGGCTCAGCGATAATAAACAAAAGTCGCAGTGAAATTGAGAGCGTGGAAATCTGCATCTCTCTCTCACTCTCCCATCCCCCACTCTCTTTTCTCTCGCCTTTTCGACGAGGCGGATGAGTGTACATCACGAGCAGCCGAGAAATACTTTTTGCGTTAGCCCGGCTTTTTTTTAAAACCGACAGCGCGCTCCTGTTGGGATTTTCCGTGGGTGTAGACAGGCGAGGAAGAAGCGAGGAAGTTCATTCTCGCTGCGCCCAAGGGTCTTCGCTCACACGCGTTTCGCAGCTGATAGTATGTTTGTGTCTTTTATCGCGAGTCCGTGGCTTATTTATCCTGCTAAAAGAAGAAGCCGAATAGCCGGTAATAAATGAGGCTGGTTATTTTGTCAAGGGAGTCATGAAATATTATTGAACGCTATATTGCGAATGTGTTATAGGATGCGTATGACTTTCAACTTCATTGTAATTTGACTGCTCGAGTTTTTGATACTTGTAAAAGATAAAATTTAGTATAAAATTATTTAAAAAATGTAAAATTTATTTCAAATTATTTTATCGCCAATTCATTGAAAATATGTGATTGAATTAACGAATTGTTATAAACATATTTAGAACACGTGTTATTTAAACGAATTATATCATTATATGTATTTGCATTTAATCGTAATTTGCCCAAAAGAGCTAACGAGGAACGATGTTGAAATAGTTCAATATTCCGGAAATCTAAATAACTCAACACTATATCACAGTTACGTCATAGATTTTAATCACGATTTGCAGAGCGTTTCGTATAATCAAACAAAATATCTTCGTTTGTGGCTTGTTCATTCAAATTTAGTTTTCATTCATATCAAACGAGCTTAAAAGCGAATAATTTACCCTGAAATAAGAAAATTTTTGTTGGTATCAAAATAATTTGATATTACAAAATTTAACAATTAATAAAATATGAAATTATTGCTAATTGATAGATAATTTACAAGTTCTTCTTTTTATTTGTAAATTATCAAAAAAGGCTTTATTTGTAATAACTTAATAATCTGGTATGTAATTCCTATAAGCTTGAAAAAAAGTTTTATAATACTAATTGTTTAGATTGCTCAGGTTATTTTATTAACACTTTCACGCCAGTATGGTCCATATATGACCCAAGAGTTCCCACTGTGCACAGTTGAAAATAGGATCAGCGTAACCGAGAAAAATTAAATACACAAATATTGTGTAATTGTGTTTCACACCGTGTATTTCTAAAATAATTTTACACAACCTTTGTGTAATATTTACAGACAATTTGTGTATTAAGCATCAATTTACACAAAACACACAATTTTTTACTGTGTGCAAGCCGGCAAGGCCCATATAATTCGTTACATTTAAGAAATATCTTTAACGGCGTGAAAGTGTTAATTATCATTTTACTTTTTTAGCATTATTTCAAATTTTGCAGTCGTCTCGTTACATTGTGTCAATCTTCATTTTTCAAATAAACTGAAGTAGTCAACTATTTTACTTTTTGTAAGCGAATAATTAAGTAGAACTACAAAACTAGACCATTTTTTAGTTTAAGTAATACAAACTTGTCTATAAACTGTATCAATCGGGGCCCTGTATGCAGCATTAATTTGTTATTAGTAATAGGACAATTTTAATTAATTTAAATATTATTCTTGATTACTATTTGTCATACAGAAAGAGCAATAAATAATCATACTAATAAAAAACAAAAATTAATTAATTACATATCCCACTTTAAGAGCCACACCTCGGTACGTCCCTGCTGCACGAATTTGGTTGTTTTAGAAAAAATTGCTTGACGCACCTTAAGGACGCACTTTCGCAAACGGGCGAAAATAAAGGGTGCCTCGGAGGGCTCCACATACTTTTAGAGATATTTTTTCATATAAAATTATTAAAAGGGTAAATAAAGGTAATTATCTATTGTTAATTTGATAAACTGTTACAAAACACTAATAAATAAGAAATATTATTTAAATTGAACACTAAGAAAAATTTTCGAATTACACGTATTCTACTGTTTTTTATGATTAAAGTTAAATAACTTTTTCAAACCTTTGTTGACCCCAATTTTTCTAAATGTATTTAGTTTCCTTATAGTCTCTACAATATATATCTACTTTTTAACGAAAAATATTGGGCAGAACTATGAAAAATATGAAAATGTATAAAATAAAAACGTATGCTGCCATAAGACTATGTATTAATGCATTTAAAAAATCCGATTTTTAGAATCTTCTATCTTCGTTTTTTAATCGTTGACCTACCCTAATATTTTGCAGAGATTATCGTATAGATACTACAAACAAAATACTTCAGATTTACGCAAAAATATTGGCATTCGATTTTGCGAAAGTACGTCCTTAAGAGAAAATATTTTCGGAAAAGAAAAACTATAAGATTATAAAAACGAATCACGTAACATTTTGATGATATATATACTGTAGATAAGATTTGTATATACATATTTAGTAAATTCCTTTAAATAGTAATCAAATATCTAATAATAGAAAAATGACGTAATAGACAGGAAAAAGTCCAGTATATGCTTTCGCGTTGACCGACGCGCGCACGTTCAACAAGTGCATCATCCATAGAAAGCAGCGTATACACCCAAGCCTCGTCAGCGCGCCGCGCGCATATCTTTATGTCGTCAGAGTTCGCACGTCTTCGTGGGACCGTTAATTAATTAGTCAGTTGCGGTTTTTGCTTAGTCGTCGACCGGCCTCGCGCTTTTGTATATATATGTACTCTTGTATACCTTTTACAACGCACAAAATACTCTGCCGATCGCGCGCGTCTACAGTCGCTACTCGACGCTGCTCGGCTAGGTAAGTTGCGTTTTTATCCCAGAAGAAGATGTTCCGATCGGCAATTATCAGTCTCCACCTGCTGATGACGGCACAGTACCTCATCTGCCAGGACATATACTTTCCAGAGGATGACGAGACCTACGTGTACGTTAGCGACAGTCGATCAGTGAGTAATTTTTTTTTGGATTTTAGATTTTTTATGTTTAAACGGCTTGTTACGTTCGGCGATGTGGTTGAATGAGCTCGCGTGATCTTTTTGAAATCGTGCCGGTAGCGAAACTTTCGTTTTTGTGCTTTTGAGATTATGCTAACTAGTGGCTAATTTATTCGAGCGCGCGATTAAATCGGTAATTATAAGAACGAATTTTGTTTGTTTGCTGTACGACAGTTAAACATAAAAATTTTAAATTTCGTGAATTAATGTGTTTAGATGTCATTTCTACGTATTCGAAAGACAATTTAATAAATATAGCGATTTTTAACGTTGAAAATTAAGAATTTTTTGTTAAACTTAAAAATGAAATTTAATTTTTAAATTTATTAAACTATTCTGAAATAAAATAATTTAATTTTTAAATTTTATTGAATAACAACAATTTTTGTATTTTTTTGTCCTTTGTGAAAAAAGTTATAAAGGTATATAAAGCGTTAAATCAAGATCACCTCCGTAAACTCGTTTAAAAATATTTTATTACCTCCATAATTAAAGGCACTATATGCAGTTAATAAGGAAAATTCTCTATTAACTATTTCCAATAAATATAAATGGATACTAGTTTTATGCAAAAACGAAGCAACGCGATTTCCGAAACGAAAAATCGCGGTTAATTTATCGATCTCATTCGTTCGTTAAATAATTCGTATTTAGCAAAATTTCATGACAAGTGAAAACATTAATATATCAGAAAAAAAAAATCCGTACGGATGATAATTTCGCTGCTATTTAAATCTATCATTCCACCAAAACACTTCCACCAAATAATCTTTCTTATCAGATATTGTACTTTATTGTATTTTCTTATTCATGAAAATCGATTCTCTGAGCTGTCACGTTTTCGTTATCAACGAACGCTTAAATTTACTCTTATATTTAGAAAAAGGCATGAGAATCGCGTCGCGTGAATAATGATTTATCGACCACATAGATACCACCGTGTTAAAACATTTCTGTGTCCTAATTATTATGATTAAAAACTATTAATCACGTTTCTTCCGGCTTCGAACGCGTAAATTAAGTTTAAATATGAAGCTTTAACAATTTAGCGCCCACACGTCATAAACCGTATAAATGCGTCTATTCAAATCAATTGAAACATTCATGTTCCTGTAGTTGTTCTAGGAACTCTAACATCAGAGCTTAATCACAGTAACTATGATGTTTGCGCTTATCAGAACTTTCCTCATATACCTGTAATTATTATTAAGCGACTATAAATGTTCAAATTAGTGAACTAACGATGATAAAGGATTTTTAAATATCTTAAATGACGACCAAAATGTAAAATAAAACAAATGATTTTAATTGTAAATTAGCTTAAACTTGATTTTAAATTAACTCGAACTTAAAATTTAGAGCTAACATAAAATTTGGCTGGATTTTGTAGAGGTTACTCTTCTAATTTCTTAACTGTAATTTATACACGACTAAAAGAAATAACATTATAAGGCATCTAGTAGTAAAATTGCATTGCTCTTTAATCAAAATTATAGCATAAACCGCATCATAAATAAAAAGACTATAATTATAAATCACAGTAAAGCAAATCAAGTGCAAATTTTACGCAGTCGTGAAAAAATTATTCGTAAAAAAAGAGACAACCGATTTATAAAGTTGAAAAGAAAAAAATCAATAATTAATGAAAACTTTAGACAAATACATAATGAATCTAAAATAAAAAGACAAACCGCATAAACAAATACTATACTTTTATCAACACTATAACTTCAATATTTAGAAAATCCTCTAATTTTTTGGTTCTAACCCCTCAGATGACGGAGCGCAAGTCCCCCAAAGTCCTAGACAGTTGCCCAGATAACATGTATCTCTACAAGGTCGACGGCACCTGGGTGTGCGAGTGCAAGTTGCGCTACATCCACTTTCCCAAGGACGACACTTGCCATGAAGCCTTCTACCGTGGGCCCTGCCCCAAGCATCACTACGTCTATCTGGCACCCAACGAGACTATACCAAAGTGTATGAAGAACGTCTGTAGATTCGAGGGTCTCGTGTATTATAAAGGCCTGTGTCACACCCTGAAGACGAAGGGCGGTCCTTGCGGCGAGAACGGCACGCTCAGCGTCAACGATATCACCTACCAATTGGAATGCATCAATCGTGACAATGAGCCCTTTGTTATAACTTCGCTTATAGAAGCGCCTCAACGGTCCTGTCCCAAGGGTAGTCGCAGGAATAACCTAGGGATGTGCAAGATGGTGGTGTAATATTGACGATGTGCATGGATTAAAATGATTGAGAATTCATAGTTTTTCTCTAAAATATTTATTTTTTATTATTTATTACAAAAATAAAACAAATAATAATTAAGATTGTTCAATAACAGGTATACATAGTTATCATTTTGTAAAATATCAGTTTAGCTGTAAAGTATACAAAATTTTATTTATATATGTGGGGCATTCCATGCCAAGTGATCCCACCTCAAAAACTTGTAGTCTCAGATTTTGATAAAACTTGGTGAAATTGTTGTACTATAGGGGTACA
>JAPYZB010007230.1:0-11200 GCA_030522745.1 Eupelmus kiefferi | reverse complement strand
GCTTATTCTATGATAGATTTCCTACCAAAATAATCAATAAATCGCAAAATTTTTTTTTTGACCGAAATTGACTTTTTTAATCGTGGTGTGCCCCCTTAACGGGCCTGATCTGAAAATTATAAATCGAGGAAATTCGGAAAAACGGGAAAATTTTTCATTTTTTTCAAACAATCAAATCTCCATCATTTTTCAAAATTTTGAACTGTAACTTTGCAAATAAATAGGCCTCTGCATGCACTTTATGTGTGCAAAAGATAGATGCTATCGGGCAAGTAGTTTTTGCACAATTAAAATTGACATTCTATTTTGAGTTCTATCCGTTTGTTTCCTCTTGCTCGGGAGGTAGTCCGATTTTAATTTTTTTAACGGTTTTTAAAAGTAATCGACGAGTACTAAAAAATGTATATCTCAGATTTTCGTAGAAATGTTGAAAAATAGGTGAAAAATGCTTCCAAACATGGCCCGAAACCAGCCTGCGCGTGAAAATGGTCGTGGAGTAGGGAGAGCGGCTTGCGAGCACGAGCTGAGGGGAAGCGTGCGCGCAACACGCCACTATTACTTTATATACTACGCTCCTGGAAGGCCGCTGTCCCTACTCCATGACCATTTTCGTGCGCACGCCAGTTTCGGGCCATGTTTTGAAGCATTTTTCACCTATTTTCCAACATTTCTACGAAAATCTGAGATATACATTTTTTAGTACTTGCCGATCACTTTTAAAACTCGTTAAAAAAATTAAAATCGGACTACCTCCCGAGCAAGAGGAAACAAACGCAAAAAACTCAAAATATAATGTCAATTACAATTGCGCGAAAACTGCTTGCCCGATAGCATCTATCTTTTGTACACATAAAGTGCATGCAAAGGCCTACTTATTTGCAAAGTTACAGTTCGAAATTTTAAAATATGACGGAGATTTAATTGTTTGAAAAAAATGAAAAATTTCCCCGTTTTTCCGAATTTTCTCGATTGCTAATTTTTCGATCAGGTCAGTTAGTAGATCGTTTTGTCCGTATTTTAATACTCTACAATTTGTTCATTGGAACTATAAATATTGCTTTAATAGTTAATGTGTCATAGGCAAAAAACTAAAAAAATGCGTTTTTTCCAGTTTTTTGTTAATAACTTTTTTACTGCTAAAAATAAGGAGTGGAAAACATATACCAAATAATCCAGGCTCTGTCCCGGACATAACTGCATAGTCGGTTTGCGGGTGCTAATTATGTCCCGGAACATCCCTTTGTCGTAGGTTGCTTGGCCTAAATCGGAAATGGCCTGTTGAAGATGAAATGTTGCTGGTTTCACAGTAAAAAAATTGGTTAAATAATTTTTCCAATTTTTTGGCAAGATTGCTAAACTAATTGAAAATCTTGCAATTAATAGTTTGACAGCTATTTAGAGGGTATATATTTGTTAAAATAAAAATACATGGTCCTTAAGGAATAGATAAGTAATAGGAAAATCACTAATACACTACAAAAACGAGAAATTTAAAAATAGTATTTTGGTTGGCTAATCGGTGATTTAGCACCTCTGTGTGAACCAACGAAGATATTTATGGCTCCATCGTGCAAATTAGTATTTCTCAATCAAATATAAGTGTTGCTTGAGGAATTCCAAAACAACCCCTTTATCGTTCAGGTAAGCTAGAGCATTTAAAGCCATTTAGGGAATAATTACTTGGTCTGAATGTAGGCCGAATGGCATAACTGGAAACCCGAATAGATCTCTACCTGGTACAGTGAAAGCTGTAATTTTGCTATTTTCTTCCTTTTAGGTGGCTTTATTGTAGCAGTACACAAATATTGTATGTTTTAGTAATTAAATATTTTAACTTAGAACTTTTTCATTAATTTCTTTTAAAATAATAAAAAGAATTTTTTTTCAACTAAACATTTTTAACATTTAGAGTACCGGAAAGCTAATATATTGGCGCACCGCATGACTGATACTTGGCTCAATGATATAAAATACCTTCTATACCAGTTTTCTGAATGCGGAATCCCCTTAACGAATCATGAAGAAAAATACATGCTTCTAAAATAAAACTAAAATCTTTTGAAGACCGGCAAAGATTCTAAAAATATAAAATCGTACACAAACACTAGATCTTTATAATTTGGCGTGGGTCTTTGATAAAATATCAAATATTGGATCTTCGAATAATAAAAGAGAATTTTTTACAAATTACAGTTTTATCGGCATCAACATTATTGATAATAATTAATTGTTAATACATGTTTTTAAAGTTTTAAAAGCATAAGTACACTGACAATGTTATTATTATTATCTATTAACCCTTACAGTCACAGCATTTAATGGGCGTAGATAGCACAAATGTGGATTTATATTTTTGATTTAAGTATAATTTGGAGTAATTTAAGCTTTGGTTCGATTAATTTTAATCATTAGTTACTGAGATTATATATTGATTGTTTAACAATTCTGTGTAATGTAAAGATCAAATCTATTCTTTATTTAATTTTCCTGATGTTCTAAAGTTATATCCCCTGTAAAGGACGCTGTGACTGTAAAGGTTAATTAAACGAAGATTGATGTAATTTTATTAGAAAATAAAAAAGAAAACTGCAAAATACATTATAAATAATTTCTAATTACAAATTTTCGTAATTAGAATTTCTATTTGCCGTATTTTGCGGTTTTTTTTATTTTTTAATAAAATAACATCAATATGAATACAAAATGCTACAAAAAAATAACTTCATTATTAAACTTACTTATATAAATATTGGAATTCACTAGAAGCATAAAATAAAGCAAATAATAATTGATCAATATTACTTATCTATTATAATTTCTAAGATCTCTGTAATTTAGTCCAGTAATAAAATGTAATTAATTAATTACTCACCAGGATTATCTGCTCTGAATCGGAATACTACGTATCCATTATTTGGTACTGCAATTGTGTCTTTAGAGGGTGGTAAATTAAATTCTCTATGTAGAAGACCTCGTCTATCAAGATCGAGAGCATGCTTTAAATTAATTTTTTTAACGTTTTTATCTGGAGAACGACCAATTCCAATAACTTTGAATGCATATCCGTGTAAGTGAAATGGATGAGAAAGATTTGGTTGTTGCACTGAAACAAAATAAAAGTTTTCTTTAATTTTTAATGATAGCTTAAGTCAAAGTAATAGGCGTATTACGGTATCAATATTATAAAGTTTCAACAAAAGAAAAAAAAACATAAAAAATGATAAATATTACGAAGAATGTACACTGACTAGGAGATGACTAACACTCCGTATCACGGATTTGCTTAAACTTTGGGATATGTTTTAAGGTGTCAAAATATGAAGAAAACCAGAATTTTAGACGCTATTGCCTCAAGAAACTAAAGTTATTGATATATCTAGCTTTCTTTAATGAAAATATAAGAATAAACGCTATTTTCCAAACCTTTTTTATTCATCCAAGGAAAACCTTGAGTGCAACTGTAGATACGTAAGATTCAACTAAAGAAAACGATCTTTTATTTGCTTTTTTCAGAATTGAAATATTCTATTTCCTTCAAAAGTTAGGACAGTTTGAAGTTAAGCAGCGGAAAGGTACTCTTGAACCAATTTTGCCCTTATTTCATACATTTTTTATGCCCAACGGTATACTATTATACCTTGGAAAGGAAATACAATATTTCAATTCTGCAAAAAGCAAATGAAAGATCGTTTTCTTTAGTTTAATCTTACGTATCTACAGTTGCATACAAGGTTTTCCTTGGCTGCGTAATAAATATTTGAAAAATAGCGTTTATTCTCATATTTTCTTTAAAGAAAGCTAGATATATCAATAACTTGAGTTCCTTGAGGCGTTGGCGTCTAAAATTCTGGTTTTCTTCAGACTGATCTGGAGGGTTGATCATCTTCTAGTGCGAAAAAGGTATACTATTGGAACAAAAAGAACAATCTTTTTGAATGTTATTGTTTTGATTAAAGATAAAATTTTTTAAATGCAACTAACTGGATCAAAAAGCAAGAATCGCGATAAAAACTATACTACTACCGTAAGTACTATAATAATTTTTGAAAGGTAAGAATTTGTGCTACAGTTCTTACTACGGTACTACGATATATTTATTACTAAATTATAACCTACTATATTACTACAGTAAGTGCTATAGTAATTACTGTAAGATATGAATTTGCGCTACAGTTCGTACTACGATATGTCACGATGCTCTAAGTATGCGACAAAGAAAATCCACGCCAAATTGCACTACTACTCGAATTATAAAAATAATTAAAGGAAAACACGCACGAAACACCAATAATTATCAACACAACAATTCTCAGGATAACCAAACATTTATTTCTAAACTTTCCGAATACTTCAACGTTATCTGACGTTTTCTCAATGATACCGCTCGCAGGCGGCCGATCGATGAAAAAGTTATAAATTACACGAATTCACGAAAGCGCTGTGATCGGAGTTAGCGCAAATCCCGCAACTATAACTCTGGTACGCGCAAAACTTTGAATCGCATAAAAAACGCAATGACGTTTGTACTCTCGAAAATCGAACCGAAACCTGAATTCTCGGTGGCCAAGGCGACGTTTAAGCGATCACTCTCATCTCCCTCTGTCGTTCGCGCTCGCGATCATCCCCACGCATCCAGATTCATTTCGCCGATCTTCAATTTTTCTCATCTTCTTTTTCATCGTGATTGCTGCGCTGAACCTCTGCTGCAGCAACTTCAGGTTGAAAGCCTCGCATTCCTGTAATAGCCCTGTATGCGAACACATATACGCTCACATACAGATAGATACAGACACACGCACATAAACACGCACACACGCGGATGCACACACACTCAAGGTGCAGGCAGATTGATAGAATAAAGCCTTCGGAATAGCCGATGCGTAATAAAAACAGCCAATCAGCGCTATTATATTACATGGGCGTCATAGAGACCCTCAGAATATAATGGAATAGATGAAATATCTTGTAATAAAGACTATATCATTTTTTTCATATATTCTTACATTTTCAATCATAGAAAAAACATGCAATGACAGCCTAATCAGTTATTTAAAGGCAATTTCGATAGTATACAAATATATTTTTCTTTTTTTATTGATAATTTTAAATTATTTTCGCTCATCCCATCGCCTATTCTACAGTTATTTCTCCCCATGTGAACATAGAGACCAGAATTTTATGGAATGAAAAGGAGATGAATGCGTATTGCGTCGTGTAGAAACAAAAAGAACTTTTTAAAATTGTAGTTTATATACAGAGAGCTTATCTATAATTTGTTTTTATATAAATTAAGTTGATTGGTATATATATTTTTATTTATTTGAAGTTTATTCTTCTATTCTCCGGTGGCATAGAGAATAGAGTTCTATTATCCGCATAATTTTCATGAAACCTTTCGAATAGCGCTGATTGGCTGTTTCTATTACGCGTCGGCTATTCCAACGGTTTTATTCTACCCATCTGCCTGTTCCTTCACACCTATAATTTCCTTTATTGTCACTTGCACATATTCATACATTTAAATCTTGACGGTTTACTACATTAAAAACTATATTTATTACTACTTATAACCAAATTTTCTTACGACAGTTAGTACTTCATTATTTCAGTAAACGCTATAGTAATTACTACAATAATACTATAGTACTATTAGCAGTAAATACTACATCACTAAGGTAAGCACTACAGTAGCAACTGCAAGACCTGAATTGTCACTTTAGTACGTACATTTTATCGTACATATAGTAGTTATTGTGGTAATTACTAGAAGTTCAAAAACTGTATTATTGCTAATAAAAGATACAACATTAAAGTGTTAGAGTATTTATTATAAGGTAGGAATTTGTGCTATTTTTCATACTACAGTACTATATTAAGCTCTATAATAGTTACAGTTGGTCTGAAATTGGCACTGTATGGCCTGTACTACAGTATTATAGTACATACTGTAATAATTACAATACCAAGTACTGCAAGGTGAGAAAATGCTCTGTAGCTGGTATCAACCATTGCACCACCAATAATAAATACCACGTTACTATAGTAATTATTATAATTATTTCTATATAATTCTATGTAACAAAAAGAAGAAAACTATTAGATACTCGAAAAAGAAGTAAAATAAATGAGAGGAAAAGATAAACGTATATGGGGAAAAGAAGAGAAAATATAAATCTCATTGAAAGGAAAAAAGAAGAAAAGGAAAATAAAGAAGTAGAGGAAGCTAAGAGTCATAAAGTGAGAATAAATTTTGGAGATTAATAAATAAAGAAAGAAAAAAAGGAATAAGCAAGAAAAAATAAGCATAGTTACATTAAGGTAGTTTGATAGATCTCCGCTTGCGGAGCCTCCTCTCTCCGCGCGTCAGTTACCGTCGGTAATACAGTATAATGCTAATCGATAAAACGAACTTCTCATACAGGGTGGAGTGAATTGAACCAATAAATCACTCATATTTTTTCCAAGAGTTTGGCACTGTTGGTTTAAAGTTTTATAATTATTTTCCTCGCATGATAACAATATTTGCACATTTTCTAGTACACCTAGAATAGAGGTTAAACTTTTTTGTTTCATTGTGTGGTACGCTTTAATTTTCTTTTCATAAGCCTTTTCATAGTTTACACATTTACCGTCATCTTTTACGTCACTGTCAGTTCTTTTATCGGTAAAATTACCCTTTTGGAATTTTTGAACCTTTTTATTCACTTCACGAGTTCTTACTACATCCTCTTCACTATAGTTGTCATAGTCTCTGTCGAATTTGACATAATCAAGGGAATCTCGATCACCATACGTTTTTACACTATTATTGCAATAGATTTTCTGATTTTCTCTGCTGTTACGTTTTCCATTATACTCACAGTATCCAGTCTCACTCTCACTTTTGAAACCCTTATTTTCACTATAAACTCTACCGAGTTGACCATTAATGTGGACACTTTCTATGTCTTCAGTTTCCTCGACCCGACTAGATGAGTGTTGATTTCTGACGACGCGATCCTTAAGATTGTTTTTTCCATTCAGTCGCTTCCTTTTTGCACCTTTTTCCGAATATCTTCTGCTATCCATGTTAAATATTTCGGTTGCATCTTCAGAAAAATCGTTTTCGTCAGCTTCATAATTTACTTCCTCGTTAAACCAGAACATCGTAAAAATAAAAAAACTCTTTAACTTCTTATACAAGTCCTATTTATAGAGGGCACGACGCTGGACTCTTAGCGTCGTCCTGTCACGGTCGCCATGTGAGTGATAAGTGCGATGTTGAATCGTTGCCTAGCAGGGCCTTTGTGCCAATTCTTACGGTCGCCACTTGCTTAATGTCGTTCAAGCAAGAAAACGGTGTCTCTGAGTGTTTCCAGGTGCACCTCTGCTGCAACCTTGTTCCTTTCCTCGAAGAGGATTACGGGAGTCGGAGGTGGATATCGGATATGTCCAGAGTAGTAGGAGTCGGAGGTGGATATCGGATATGTCCAGAGTAGTAATGAGAAAATAGGCAAGCGTATTAATGTTGCTTGATTTATTCTCGTTCTATAAAGGTACAGCGTGTACAGTGGTTTAATTATGACTAACTCATCGGAATCGCAGGCTCCCTTATATACACTGCGGCAGAGTCCAGGCGGGCTGCTGAGTGGAGTGCCAGAAAGGCTGCCAAAAGGGCTGCCTACTGGTCTGCTAGGAGGGCTGCTAACTGGCAGTCAACTCGACGCGGTTTCGTTTGACAGTTCAAACGGCATTTGAATTTTCGCGCGGCACGCGTGTCGTTCATGTGGCACCTGAGTGCCGTTTGGCACATGAATGTATATCTCGTGCTATTGGGCCCGATATATACGTTCAGGTCTGCTTCCAAAATTAAACCATATTTAATTATGTTTAAATAAATGATGATGCGTATACCTCTATTTAAATGGACTTTTTTAATTAACCATACATCAAATTTATAAAATCTTAAATATATATACAGGGTGTAAATAAACTACTTTACAATATTTATACCACCTTAATCTTGATAAAAATCCAAATTGGAAACTCTTTTACCATTTTTTGATGGGATGCATAGTTCTTTTAATAAGCGATTGAATTTAGCCAATAAGAACGAAGATAGGTCAGGGGACTGAGGGGAAGGTAACGGAGTGGGGAAAGTCGAGGAGAAAACTTAGTTTTTTAGTTTGTTAGTTTTTTGTGCATTTACAAGGGACGTAAAAAAAGGTCGCAAAAAAAACTGGAGAAACAGAATACTGTGCCTTTGAGAGTTCAGTTTGACGTGCTACTGGACTTTCCCCACTTTGTTACCTTCCCCTCAGTCCTCTGACCTATCTTTGTTCTTATTGGCTAAATTCAATCGTTTATTGAAAGATCCTACTATGCATCTCATCAAAAAATGGTAGAAGGGTTTCCAATTTGGATTTTTATCAAGATTAAGGTGGTATGAATATTGCAAAGTAGATTATATACACCCTATATATATATATATATATATATATATGTGTGTTTGTTATAAACTTATTTTTACGAAAATTTGTATTCTCTGTAGTAGTTATTTGTAATTTTAAATTTAGAAACGTCAAATTATAGATTGTACAATAGTTCTCCTTTATCCCCCGGGCACCGACGTGTGGACTCAATTTATCATCTGTCTTCGTGATTATTACAAAATCTTAAATAAAACTAATACGTCACCGGTTTCATAATTTCGAAAAGAACACGCGAACTAATAAATATATTAACAAACTATTAGTGTATTGTTTATTGTATTAGTCCACCATTATTGAAATTTGCAAAGTAATTTTCAATGTTAAAAAGGCAACGATGTCAATAAGTTTGGATTTCGATATTGATATTTTCCGATCTCTCTAAACTATTTATTAAAATTAATTAAATTGATACATTTATACCAGCTGACTTTGTAATGACATGAACTTTACAATGACATTTTACAACTTCTTTTTATATTTTTCTTATACTTATTTTACTTTTAACTTTTAATAAACGTAATCCTTTAAATGTTAACATAAGGTAATGCAAGAGATTTCAATATTATCTATGTATTGTTTAAGAAACTTTCACACAAAAAATTAGTGCAATCCTACGGATACGTCATGACGTGTCATAAAAACGTCACAGATTCGACAGCAAAATAGTAATCAGTAAATTAAAACGTATTAAAAGTTTTAAAAAAACGCTAAAAAAAATAAAAAACCAAATAATCATATTCTCTCACCCAATCAATGATAATAAATGACATCATCCAAAAAAATGCCCCTTCGTTTGGGCATATTATAGAGTGAAACTATTAGGGGCTGATTTTTCCTCTTTTGACCAAAAGCTTTTTAATATAATTGAAGATTTTGTATAAAACATTTTATTTATATCTGGCGTTCTTAACGCTTTACTGTGAATGAGCGTAAAAAATATGGAATTGTATTATTAAGCAACCAAAATTATCCAATAAAACAGTCATCCAATAATTTAGTTCAACATATTAAGTGAAATTATCAACAGTTTAATAATCTAAAAAAATTAAAGCCAATCACTTCGGAAATTATATAGTCTTAAAATTATGATCCCCAAATTTATAAAACTCAAAATTCAGGGCGTTACAATAATGAGGCCAAATATTATAAAATCTAAAATTATTATGACCAAATTAACGAGGCCCAAAATTCTAAGGCCCAAAATTCTAAGGCCCAAAATTATCAGGCCCAAATTATGAGACCCAAAATTATAAGGCCCAAAATTATAAGGCCCAAAACCATGAGGCCCAAAATTATAAGACCCAAAATTATAAGGCCCAAAATTATCAGGCCCAAATTATGAGACCCAAAATTATAAGGTCAAATTCAATATAATAGATATTCATATGTGTTGTGACGCGAATTGCGTCACAAGGATATTAATTATCAGTTAAGAAGGATAAATGCAGTAAAAACGGAGAGAAAGAGAGATCCATGTCTGGGCCGTCAGGTGTAAAAATAAATTAACTCTACTAATGTACGGGAATCTGTTTGTTTATTTTTGTTTTCGGGGATCGACGTCGGAGAAAGACGAGCTGAATGAAAAATAAGGAAGCGAGAGGTAACAGCGAATCTGCAGATAGAAGGGAAAATGCGAGAAGAGCGAGTGTATTAGCATTTCGAATTTCGCGCGTCGATAAGTTGGGGATTAGGACTAGCGAGATCGGGTTCACGGATTGTGTGAAGTCGCGCATTTTGAACTCTAAGAGATAGTTTAGGGAAGATTAGGTAGAGATAGACGTATGTATAAGAATCGGGTAGAGCGGGATAATGCATTTGAGGAAGTTAAAATGTGCGGGGAAAATAAGGTAGTTGAGGCAACTGCGCAGTAAGGTGCTTGAGAGCGGTCCGAGGCGCAGATAGACGCCAGATAGACTGTCCTCAAGCAGAAAGCGCACACGGCGTAGAGAGACTTGGCGGGCAAGCAGGAAGAAGAAGCTCGCTCCGCCATTCTCTGCTGAGCCGTCGAGTGAGCCAGAAGTGTAAGCGCGCGCGTGTAGGTTTTGGACATTTTGTTGGGAATTCTTGGGAGTAAGAGCGAGAAATCGTGTCGGGATCACGACGACAGTAGCAACATCAGCGTCAGCATCAGCCGAGCGGCAGTAGCAGCAGCAGTCATCAGGGCCAGAGGCAGTGGTCGAAAGACGGCGAAGGAAGGAGCGACAGCGAGGACGGCCATCTTCTCCTGGGGTTGCGGCCCGAGTTGCTGAGGCGAGAGAGAGAGAGTTCGTTGCAGAGCCAGGTGAGCGAGTGAGTACTAGAGTGTGTGCGCGCGAATCTGACGTCGGACCGCAGGCGTACGTGGATGCGAGAGGGAGAGGGAGAAAGTGAGGTGAGGCACCTGGTGTAGCGGCATCGGGCGACCAGCGAGGAAATAAGGCGGAATTTCGGGGTGGTGTGCGGGCGTGCGGTGAAAAAGGTAGATAGCTGAGCGCGATCGGTAGTGACTTGCCAGCGCGTGTCTGCATTCTAAAAATTCGAGCGTGGAAAAACGGGCGCGCGGACACGGCGGGGATGATTGTGGTGTGTGTGTTAGAAGTGTAACCGCTCGTAAGAAAAGAAAAGATCGAGCTCGCGCCACTTCGTGGTGCACGCCAAAGTGAGAGATAGAGTAAGAAAGAAAGAGAGAGAGAGAGAGAGAGAGAGAGAGAGAGAGAGGGAGAGGGAGAGAGAGAGAGAGAGAGAGGGAG
>JAPYZB010007222.1:0-10003 GCA_030522745.1 Eupelmus kiefferi | reverse complement strand
GACAAAAAGCAACTATTATTTACCCCCAAAACGATTTTTTTTATACGAACAGTTTTTAACGTCAAAACTACCATTTTCGTGACAATCAGCCATATCTATTACTTCTAAAGCGTATGTCTAGGTGCCATAGGTGCTTCGTCTCAAATAAATATATAAAAATTTCTTAAATATTCAGCTTCTTTTGATTGAA
Source organism: Eupelmus kiefferi (assembly GCA_030522745.1). Taxonomy (NCBI): domain Eukaryota; kingdom Metazoa; phylum Arthropoda; class Insecta; order Hymenoptera; family Eupelmidae; genus Eupelmus; species Eupelmus kiefferi. The sequence continues at coordinate 9,813 of JAPYZB010007222.1, read as the reverse complement.
TTTTAATGCTTGATGTAGAATCAGTGTATAATGGCACTGCTAATAGAAATGATCTACGAACAGTTTTACCAGAAGGTAGTAAAGTTGCTGCTATTCCTGTAAAAGCCATGCAACATACATTCATTTGATTTCCTATTAATAAATTGTAAAGCGAGTTTTATATATAAACGTTTTATTAGAACAACCAGGACCATCAATAAAATAACAATTATTAAATTTTTATTTTTGTTGTAACCTGTATTTACAACGTTTAAAATGGTATCTACGATTAATTTTTGTTCAATATTTAATTTATAATATAAGTCTTGACCAATATTTGATATTTCACATAAGCGCCTCTGCGCGGTGTGTGTGCTTGAAGCGCCGCACTGTGGTTGTTATATGTAGTCGCCACATACTCATATGCACATGCGCATAATAAATAGCCAAGAAGCAAAGACACATCGCGCATTGAACCTAGATACGCATACGCTAATTGAAACATTCGACTACCTCGTATAATGGCAGCCCCCATATTCGATATCTCGAAATGGATTTTTATATAAGGGATAATGATTATAAATCGAAAATTCAATGTCAGGCCGAAGGAATGTATAAAACAATGTATACATTAGAAACTGGAATTATGGCCTCGTTTTGGAATGATGTTCTTGATAATCTTAAAAACACTAGTAAAACCATTCAAAGTCCTGAAATAACATTAAATACAGCCTTACAATGTGTACGAGCATTAAGAGACTTTGTCGCTAGTAAACGAGATTCATTTTTACATTACGAAAATCTAGGTAAAAAATTAACTAACATTTCTGACTATAAAAGTGATCGTGTGCGCTGCAAAAATCTACGATTGAACCCTGTTGACTACGGGTTTGCGACAGAAGCTGAATTCCCTCCTTCTGATGAGTTTCGTATATTAGAATTTATACCACTGGTCGATACTTTTGTTACTGCTTTAGATGAAAGAATTGCAGCCTATAAAGAGACTGAATTACGATTTGGATTTTTATCAACATTCAATGAATTAACTTCTTTTGAAATTCAGCAGAGTGCTACGAGATTTTGTTTCAACAATTTTTTTCGGCATTACTCGAATTTAAAGCTGAGATTAGAGTTAGTATAGAACAAGACATGTACTCTTTAATTATTAAAAAAGGAGTACGAGAGACTTTTGAGTCTTGTTTGAACAGCCGAAGCGAGCAGACGTGTTTACCTGTGCTCGTCTTATTCCTCGAATAACGAGTTAAACTTCGCGCGTTTGTAAGCTGAAATTATCAAGTATTAGAGTGTTTGGTGTATTCTGATTACGGGTGGCTTCTAATACCGAGTTGGTGTGCATCTCCTCTGGCGGCGCACTCCGCCAGCGGGATGCCCGCTTCAGGTGGTGACCCCTCCGAGGGCCTCCACTCCGGTACTTCTCAAGGACATCCAAAGAACTCTTCATTCTCCAACGTTGTAGCACAAATTGTAACTCAAAAAAGAACAAATGCCATAATAATTGATTCGATTGGAGGTATGACTATTGACGACTACCTTGATGGTATAGAAAGAATAATTGAATTACAGAACGTCAAGTACATTTCCAAAATACCGGGCAACAGAGTTTGCGCATACTTAAGCAGCGCAGGTTATGTCAATTCAACCAAGAATAAAGAAATCAAAGTTAAAAATCACACACTAGTTATTAAACCCCTTATCAATAACATCAAAAGAGTCGTCATCTCCAATGTCCAGCATATCATCCCAAATAGTACCATCATCAAAGCGCTCAAATGTAAAGGAATAAACGTTCTCTCAAACATAAGCGAAATTCGTGCAAGCACAATCAAACCCGGAAGATCACACATAATATCATTCAGAAGACAGTTCTACATCAAAGAAGAACAAGAGCAATTCCTCCCAGAAACATTGCAGGTAACAGTCGACAACACGACTTATTGGACCTACTTAACTACAGATCTAACTTCTTGTTTTATTTGTAAACAATCTGGTCACATTTCGATGGTTTACCCAAATGTAAACTTTAATACTGAAAATTTTACACAAATGCCTCCTCTTGCAAATCCACTAGAATTCTCACAACATGTAAACACATCTGCTCCACTGACAGATAAAAAAACACACAATGCGGAAAGAAATCGAAGAAAGTTAGTACTGACGATGGTTAAAAAAATGATGCATTAAAAAATCCAATAACCACTGAAACTGCTACCGATGTCTCAAAATATACTCTTTCAATGTTTACACCTCCAGCACCCAAGTGGCCCGCGCCTACTTCAACTACAAGCAACTCTCTAGTGGAAACAGAAGAAAAAGAAACATCACCATCTAATCCAAAAATTAAACAAAAAAGAAAAAGAGAAAAAACCAACTCTTAAGTCACTATAACGACTGACGATATAATATATTAACTGCAGCCCGCTGTAGAATTTTTGACAGAAAACTCCGATTTGTACCCTCTTGATATCAATAGTCTCACTGAATTCTTACTAAAATGCTACAGCAAATCAAACATACGTGAAATTGCTCAAAAATTTATAACAGATAATATCGCTCTCAACAAAATGTTAAATGATGCTCAGATTAAAATCTCAGATAAAAAAACTAGCAAAAAGAATAGAGAGAATTAAAAACTGTCTAATAAGTGATAATTTTTCTGATTCTATCAGTGAAAGTTCAATTACTACAGAAGAACAAGAATTATAATTAGTAAAAATCAACTATCTTAGGCTCAATAATTAATTCTTCAATGGCTAGCCAAAATCAAAACAATCATTTCAACAGTCAACACGTCAGGATAATATTTTGGAATACTAGAAGTCTACAATAACGCTGGTAAGAAATCTTATCCATCAAAAATACATTAGATATACTAATTTGTATTGAAACTTGCCTCTCTAAGAAAAATAATAATAATCTTCATTTACCCGGATTTCTAACACTAAGAAAAGACAGGCAGTACTCAAAAGTTACGTACGCCCACGTTGAACTCTCAAATTTAGAATCTCCGGATAAACCAGTTAAACTCTGTGGACTACGATTAACTAACGTCACGCCAGCCTTCGAAATTATTGCTTGTTATAGGGCGCCAAAGACTATACCAACGCAACAACAATGGGATAATATCTTCCAAAATATAAACTGCAAAAATTTCTTATTTGTAGGAGATTGTTACGCACATAACACGAATTGGAATTGCAACTCTAATGATAATAACGGTGAAAGATTAGAGACTAGTGCTGAAGCAGTTTATTTTTATTCAACGAAAATTCCTCGACTTACATAGATATTCATCGAAACTATACTTCCAACCTTGACCTAGTTTTTGCTACATCAAATTTCTCGGACAAAGTTGATGTCAGGGTATGTGATGAAACTTGGGGCTCGACCATTTCCCCATTTTTATAAACGTCCACACTGCCAGAGAACCGTACCAAAAAAAATCTTTCAAGCTCACGTCTGTACGCACTAATTGGGAAAAATTACAGGAAATTCTCGAAAATTCATACTCTGACTTTCTTACAGCTGATTTCAAAAATTTATCACGAAATGGAAAATAAAATTTTTTTATTGAAACTATTACAGAAGCCATTAAGCAAAGCACACCAACTAACAAGAAAATAACCGACTACTCCAAAATTAAAAACCCTGCACCATGGTGGGATGCAGAGTGTGATAAGATTAAAAGGCTTCGGAGGGCTTCTTTAAAATATGGGAATTCTCCAAGAAATTAGAAGTCTTTATAACTTACAAAAAATTTTCAGCTCTTGCCAAAAAAACTTTCAAATTTAAGAAGAAAACTGTTTCAAAAAGTTTGCTCAATCTATAGATTTTCGCAATAACCCTAGTTACCTCTGGAACAAATGCAAAGTATTAAATAATGCGTGGGTTAAAAATACTTATATTAGTGCCAGTGAAAATCTCCAAACAACCTCCAAAGTTGAAGATGCTTTAAATAAAATAAGCCTCTCTTGGACACAGACAGATTCTGCTTGGATACCAAATTGTAAGGAAAATCAATTTTTTGATGCTCCCTTTAGCTTTACAGAATTTAATTCAGCTCTCGCCACAAAAGAAAAAAACAAAATCATCAGCTGAAATGGATGGTGTCGACTTTGAAGTGTTAAAAAATCTGCCCACAAAACGTAAGTTAATACTTCTAGACATTTTCAACGAGCTTCACTCAAGTCAGCTTTTTAGAAAGTTGGAAACGCTCATTTATCTACTTCATTGAAAAATCTGACGGAAAAACATTCGTCCTATCTCGCTAACATCTTGCAGTTGTAAACGCTACGAGACTATCATAAAAATAGACTACAGTGGTGGGTTCAATCACATAGTATAATTCCCAACTGCCAGCATGGATTCCGCAAAGCTGAATCTACTATTGACAACTTAGTCAATCTCGTCTTAAGAGTCAATAAAGCCTTCTTAGAGAAAAAAGAAATCCTCGCCGCCTTCCTAGACGTCCAAGGAGCTTTCGACAACGTCAACATAGATCTCCTGCTCTCCAAGCTATCCGATATTGGTTGTTCTTATAGCATAATTTCTTTTGTGAAATTCCTAACTCACGAAAGAGAGATTTTCAGTAATTATACAGATTCCAGTCGATTTGTTTTTAAGTGTGTTCCGCAAGGAGGCGTCCTAAGCCCTCTTTTATTCATTATATACATATCTAATATTACTGAAAGTCTCTCCAAATTTATTTCAGCTTCTCTTATCGCCGACGACATTCGCTAAGAGCAATAATGCTTATACTTATAGCCAATACTGACCATAACTAATTAATGTTAAAATAAGGCTTATTTTTAAAACTTGGCTCTTCGATATCTCAGTTCAGGAGGCCCATGGGACGGAACACTTCAAAGGGGCTCCATTTTTGGTCGAAAGAAGGCCATTTACCAAGTGCCAGCCAAATCCATGACCCGGAGGGTTGATTATCCCCTTGTAAGTGTAATAAGACTAACAGAGGCCAAAATATTATAGAGAAAGGCGCTAAGATCATTGAAAATAACTTGACAAAACTGGGTCTACACCTCACACCAAGTAAATCCGTTTTGCTTCACTTTAACAATAAAGGGCTTCCTCCAGGAAACGCCAAAATCAAAATAAAAAACCATACTATTAATTCAAGTCCAACTGTAAAGTTTCTTGGCATTACACTAGACTATAAATTATCATTTATTCCTCATGTCACGCAAATTATCCTAAAATGTACAAAAGCTCTAAACATGATCAAATTTTTATGCGGCACTTGGTGGGGGTCTGATCCCGAATCCTTATTTACTATTTATAAAAGTTATATACGGTCAATAATCGACTACGGCTGCTCCATTTATTACGCTTAGGTATGCTTGAAAAGCTAGAAAAACTGCAAAATGCCGCTTTACGAATAATAATGGGCTACCGTAGAAGCACTCCTGTTAATGTCATGTTGGGCGAATCCAAACTAATGCTAATTAAAGATCATACCACCTTTCTATGCAATTGTTATCTATCCAAAATACTTTTAAAAAAAACTTCCGGCACATTAAAAAACATAAAGAGCTACTATAAAATTTTTAAAAGGAAAAATCCAGCTCGCAGTAGAATTCTTAGTCAGTATATTTTCAACGCGCTGAAAATTGCTGATAAAATTGACTGCGAAAATAACTATCTAATTTACAATTATGATTTCAACGCTATCTTTACTCAAATCCCTATTGATACTGATTTTGGTAAGAAGCTTAGATCGTGCGCTAACCCTGATTCAAAACTGGATAAACTCTTAAAAGAAAATGATGCAATTGCCATCTACTCTGATGTCAGCAAAACTATTAATGCTGATTACGTTGGTTCTGCAGCGGTTTGCCCCTCGTTAAACATTCGGACTTGTATAAGTCAAGACAGCAACGCATCCATTTTTACTGCTGAATGTCTTGCACTCAAAGAGGCTTTCGACATCGCTCTTAACAGTTCAAATTGTAATTTTTTCATTATCTTGGATTCCCTCAGCGCTCTGCAAAGTTTGAAATCAAATAAAATTAGCATAAAAACTAATAGATATATAATAGAAATGAAAAGAAAATATTCAAGTTTTCTAACGACTAAAACAACCAATAAAGAAATTAAATTTTTCTGGGTTCCCTCACACATTGGAATCCGAGGTAATGAATACGCCGACAGATTAGCGAAAGATTCCACTAATTCTAACTCCGCAGATATAACCAGAATACCTTTCACTGATTTCCACCACTCCTTTAAACAAAACGCAATTTCAAACACGTTTAAGTTCATTGAGCAGTGTGGTGTCACTCTCTAAAAGAAAAGTGTGAATCCAGCTCCAAATCCACACTTCACACCTTATGAGGTGTGAACTGAAAAATTTACACCTTTTGAGGTGTGAATTTCTATCAATTTAAAAATTCACACCTTATTGAAGTGTGAATTTTGAATTTTATCAAAATTCACACCTTGTAAGGTGTGAATTTTTAGGTTTAAACCTCATAAGGTGTAAAGTGTGAATTTGGAGCTGGATTCACACTTTTTCTTTTAGAGAGCACCAAAGGTAAAACCTACTTCCAATCCTTCTACAATAGTAAAAGCAAACCTTGGTTCCACGGGAAAAAATTACATCGTGACTTTATTGTAACAATAAATAGGTGCAGAGCTAATCATGTAAACCTAGCTGAATCATTAGCATGTTGCCAAATAGCCAACGATCTCAAGTGTAAATGCGGCCATGAGTCTGAAGATCTCAATCACGTTCTCTGACAATGCGGGCAGTACAGCGCTCAAAGAATTAAATTTACTAATGCACTTATTAAACAAAAATTATACTTTCCGCTAAACGCTGAAGTCTTGATAGCTGAGCCAAACATTTCATCATGCCTTGTGTTATTTCAGTTTCTCAAAGATTGTAATTTGAATATTTAATTTCAATATTGTAAAAACGCTAAGTAAATTAGCTCCACATTTTTCAATGTATTTATTTTTTTTATTACTAGGTGTGTATATATGTATATATGCCTAAGTATATATAGTAACATATGACATTGTAACATACTATTATAAATCAATTGTATTCTGCCGAAATACACCAATTTAAGGTTTCAAAGGCTTAATAAAGAAAAAAAACGAGAGACTTTTCTAAATATTGAAATGGTTTTACGAATCTATTTAACTATTATGATTATAGTACATTTCGATACGGGTGTGGACCCGTACCCTCGCTTCGCTCGGGCGAAAAACGTCTCACGAGGCAAATAATCACCTTACGCACCAGTATCGAACCGTATTTTATGCCACGAGAGCCAAATAATCACCTTACGCACCAGTATCGAACCGTATTTTATGCCACGAGAGCCGAAAAATCATCTCAAAGTTATGATTTTGAGGTTAAAGTGGCATAAATTAGATTTAGTCAATAGCGCTTCAAGGGTATCTATAACTCAAGATCGACTAAATTATTTAAGTATTATAAGTATGGAGCGGGACATTTTGAGAAATATTAATATTGATGAAGTTGGAAACAGATTTGCTAAAAAAAAAAGCACGAAAAGTCTTTCTTTAATTATTTTTATTTAATGTACATTTATATTTAATTATTTATTTAATAATTTATTTATTATATGAATTATTGTGATTTTAAATCCCTTATAATGGGCCTCCACATCGAATGTGCCCAGGGGCCTTTTTCAACCTAAATCCAGCGCTACTGTGCATATTTTACGGTTTAAGTTTAGAAAATTTTGATAAATGATAGTACTTTTATAACGTACATAAATCAATTTAAAACTAGCGGTTTGACTTATGCAAAAAAACTGCGTTTTTGCATACTAGGCACGACCCTATTTCTTAAAACAAAGGTCAAAATTCGTTGTAAAAATGGAGTATTTATTGCTTATTATTTCAAGGATTGATTTTTAATTAAATTTTTATAAATATATTTATAAACATTTAAAATAAATTATATATTTTTCGATACTTCGTGCGCAAAGCTCGATTTCGCGCACAACCTCGTGTGGCCTTTTCACCCTCGCTTCGCTCGGGCGCAAACGTCCACACGAGGCTGCAATCACTTTCTCGCACTTGTATCGAAATGTACTATTCTGTACTTGATATCCAATATATTAAACTTTATTTAAATCTTGGATTCAAAAAAAGGTTGTCTAAAAAATTTTAAATAATATATATAAATAATAGTTAAATTATTATTTGAAAGCTTATTAAGTTAATTGTATTTTTATTATTATAAAATTAATTAAATCAACATAGAAATTTGTAATATAAAATAAAATTACAATTATATAAATAATAAAAATATTCGAATGAATTTGAATTTAAACTGTCATTTCTCGATCGGAGCTATTTTAACCTTTGTCGATAAAGTAGAAAGTAACGTGATCATCACCATATATGTATACGTCTATATATATATATATATATATATATATATATATATATATATATACAGTGTTTGTTTACTGTCGGTTTAGCGGGTAGCCGGTTTTGCTCATTTCTATCAAGACAAAAAGAAAAGTGAGTTGTGACAGCTACTCGTAATATTGCTGTTGACTATTTCAAGTTTCATCGCCGCGATTTTATTTTAATGGTGTGCTAGTGAACTGTGTAGTATAAGCTGTCCGAGATGTATATCGCTGTGATAGAGGTTATTTGTTTACAAGAGATAGAGCTTCATCAAGTACAGCTGATGTTTTGTAATTTAATTTTATGTATGAGTAAGTACTAAATTAAAAAATAAATCAGCGTTGTGGCAATTTTTCTGCTATGTTCATTCGTGTTTATTTATTGTACGTGCCAATATAAAAATATTCACTTAGTATCTGAAGATGTGGTTATAGATTTCTTATTTTTTCTCCAGAAGTAACTTTTATTACTGAATAAAACTATCTGAGTATTTTAAGTTTTTCTCTTATTCACTTTGCTCTACTTTTTCTTACGGCTATGGGTACTTTATTGTTAGACTCGAGTAGCCACTTTTATTTATTCTTACATAACTAATATTTTTTTATTGTGCGTATCAGGGTGCAAGTATTCCTTGAACGCATGAAGATGATGTAGATTGTGTTAGAAGTAATTTCGAAAAAAGTTTATCCAACTACCTTTCCTTGAATTTAATCAAGATTTCTATGGATTAAAGCTCCAATAATTTATTCAATTTTTTTACAGGAGTAACTTGCCTTATCAAATTAAAACATGTGAGTATTGTTATAAATTATCACCTTATTTATTCTTTTCTTTTTCTTCTTTTAATCATAGTGCCTTTCATTCAGTGTACAAATTATTTGTGTTTTGATTTGTTTTGATATATTTATTATGATTATTGAAGTGTTCAGACATTTATCTAGTATTATATATCTAGTGTTGAATTAGACTCAATTAACCACTTTTATTTATTCTTACATAACTAATACTTTTTTGTTGTCCGTGTCAGGGTGCAATTGTTCCTTGAGCGCATGAAGATGATGTAGATTGTATTAGAAGTGGTTTCGAGAGCTTATCCAACCTCCATCTTATGAAGATATTAAGATGTTTCAGATTGCAACTCCAATGATTTCTTCAATTTTTCTACAGGAGTTACCTTCCTTATCGAATAAAAACATGTGAGTATTGTTATAAATTATCACCTGATTTATCTTTTCTTTTTCTTGTTTTAATCATGGCGTCTTTTATTGAATGTTCAGATTATTCGTGTTTTAATATGTTTGTTATAATTATTTAAGTATTTAGATATTTATCTAGTTTTAAATTCAAGTAGGCACTTTTATTTATTCTTACATAACTAATACTTTTTTGTTGTGCGTGCCAGGGTGC
>JAPYZB010007221.1:0-13825 GCA_030522745.1 Eupelmus kiefferi | reverse complement strand
AAAAAGCAACTATTATTTACCCCCAAAACGATTTTTTTTATACGAACAGTTTTTAACGTCAAAACTACCATTTTCGTGACAATCAGCCATATGTATATATAGTCCTCAATTACAAGCTCTCGTACACAACGCTCTGAACGTACCAATTTCGCAATTAAGCCCCAACTCAAAGTCACAGCGAGCCTCAGCCCCCGTGACTATTCTAATCCCGAGAGCTCCTTTGCGCCTCTCATCCAGGCCTCCTCCGCGCGCTGTTTTCATCAAAGCTACTTCTTCCCGGAGCGCGCGCAACGCAGCTTCGATCGTGCCGTTGATCGCGTGTAATCCAGTATACTCGCTAACGGGCAAAGTATATACGAGGCCGGCTGACAGTTTAAGTAACGCGCGCGCCGCGGGGGAGGGCCTTGAGCGGCTTCCGAGAGACTCGGCTTTTGAAATACGCAGCCCGAGCTGCGAGCGCGTTCTCTCTCTATACAGTCGATCGGCTGGCTGCGTGTAGTGTATGTAGGTGAGGGTATAGATGCGCGCGTGGCGCTCTGCACGAGGGCAGATATGTATAGATAGAGAGGGTAATACGGCTGAATGGAGCCGTTGGAGCTTTTCAGAGTTGCAATTTTATTAATATACTCGATAGAGCTAGTATTGAGATGGATGCAGCTGGATGAATAAGTGCGGGGGCTGTTTGCGATGGGGATTTGCGAAATTGAGTGTGTTTTGATTTTTAAGATTTATCGACTATTTTTTTTTCTTTTCTTTTGCATGTGAAAAATAAGAAAAACAAAGCAAGCTAGTCCAACAGATAATATTGTTTTTTTCTTTTTGAGTAGAAAGATGCGTGCAATTGTGTTCACAGTTAAAAATGTTTCGTATACTTAAGTCCATATTTTACGAACTTCTTACGTATTTGGGCCCCTTTTTTACGAAAATCAATTAGTCCAAATTCTAACGAAAATTTTTCGTAATTCTCCTTTCTATAAATTACGAAATTCATATAACGTAAAACTTACGATAAGTTTTCGTAATCCTAGATAAATATACGCAAATAATACGTTAAATGCTTTTAAATTCGAAAATTACATATACATTATGTTATATTCAATTTTAACAAGATAAAAAAACATTTAATCTCTTCAAATATAAAGCACAAAATTCTGCGATTACTTTATGGAACTATATTTTCATTGACAATTGAAAAAGAAATAAGCATTTGTGGAAAATTATTTATTTACATAAAAAATACTCGGTTACAATGATTGGTTCGTCATTTTCATTTTTATGCTCATCCAAAGACTTCGTACATAAATAATCTTCTATTTTTAAAATATTCATCTCGCCAGCTTGTTACTTGTCAAATATACAGAGGATCGGAATACTTACTAATGAGACACGACCTTAAACCCTTGTAAAAAAACATAGACAGGTCTGGATATAGTATGTGTGGAACCACTATCTTTATTTGAATCTACAGGTTTGAAAAATACGAAATTTATATACGTAAAATTTACGTAAGTTTTGACGATTTACAAAGTACGAACAATTTTTAACTGTGTTGTTCACAATTGTGAATTGTCTAGATTGCGCTTTTTATTTGCAAATTTTTTTGTTTTTCTGATATTTTAGTCTTTTTTGAAAAGAAATAATATAGTTTGCAGGGTGGTTGCCTGAGATTGCCAGAAGAAGTCAAAGATTTTCTAATTTTAATTGTAAACTAAAACTATTTGTTTGGTATATTTTGCTTCCAAAAGAAGCTTTCAGAAAGAAACTTTTTACTGAAGTTTCTAATTTAATTGGATTTAAAATGTAATTTTCAAAAAATGCTTTTAAACATTTTTCATACAAAGAGAATCATTAAGCTTAAAAAGGCAATACAAACATTTTCAACAAAGTAGTTTTGCTTTCGAGGAAATAAATTTTTACAAAGTCCACAACTTTTCAGTAATTACGACCACTTTCAATCGCGTTTAACGGAAAAATAAATTCATTATAATTTTATTAAAATATTCATTTAATAAGCAAATGTTGCTCATAAATATTAATTTACGTCGAATGAATAAATAAAAAAGTTAAAATAAGCCATACAGCTCCATTCAGCCGTATTAGTGCATAGGTATCTGTGTACGTGCACTACATCACGCACAGCTATTCTCTCATATATGGTACCGATCGAGAATACAGAAAATGCGTTTACTTCGGATTGCGTATTTCAAAAGCCGTCTCTCTTGGAAGCTGTGAAAGTCCCCTGCGGCGTGCATTATTTAAATATGTATCAGAAAAGTATAATGGTTATTGTGCAGTGCACGGAGAATGATTTGTGATAATTTTCTCTAGATTCGATGATAATTTGCAATAGATTTACAGCTTTACATTAACGTAATTAATTTTTGTAGAAATGCGTTATCCTTAAAAGATATGCAAAATTACCTATTGCATAAAACTGAAAATTATAAGATGGAATTAATTTTTACAAGATGAAATTTATTAGTAAATTATGTTATTATTTTAATTGCAACTTTATATAATACAATCCACTGTATAAAACTTCTAAAAATTGTAAAAATTTTTTCAAAATTTAATGTGTCTAGAATATTTCCATCACTGAATCCTCAACATCCTTTCATTATTTTTTACCAATCCGCAATCAATAATCCAAAAAAATTCCCAAAAAATCTCACATCCCTTCCAACCCCACCTCCCCTATCACATTTCCCAATTTTTGAGCGGCCAAACCGATTAATCGTCCTGCGCAATTTTTGCCCCCTCATTGTTCCGTTTACAACGCAGCAGCTACATTCCCAGGCTTGTAACTCTGAAACGCGAAAACGAGGCCACAAATTCCAGTCAGTAGGTCAATCCTTTCTTCCGCAACTCTGGCTATCGATGCCGATGCTCGCCGCGTCGCGTAACGCGTTGCGTCACACACATACAGTCACAAACTCACGCGCGTGCTGGCCCGCACGTGCGCGACGGATAAAGAAGGTATAATGATTTTGAGCTGCGCGCGAGATATCGCCATTTCCATTTATACGGCTTTTGGCAGCTCTACCGGCCGCGCGCGCGCGAGTTTTCCGCGCCGCGGACGTGAGAGCGGCTGAATTCGGAAAATGAATTTTTTTTTGGACCGCGCTTTTCGGGGATTTCGGCACGATTGAATTGCAAATTCAATTTTTTTCCCCTCTCCGTATTAATTAGAGGGTTTCTCTTGATTTTGCGAATTACTCTTTCGCTTTCGAGTTCCGGCTCGGCTCTGGAAAGTGATATGATTTAGTTTTACAGTTCACTTGATTAAAGCTTCCTGGGAATGAAGAATACCGTTTTAACAAAGTACAGTTATTTTTCGCGACCGTTAGTATTAATCCACGCTGGAAGTTTTAACGATACCGAATACAGTTGTTCAAGTGAATTTCGAGAAGATGATCTTTTTAATTCGAGGGACAGACGGCGCACTGCACGCCTCTGCGAATCATGTAAAATTTGATAACTCGAAATATTCGTGGCATTACAAGCTTCGCGTTTTACTCTTGGCTAGTTCTCTATACATACGATATCAGAGAGAAGCAGCCTGTTGGCAAACTCACATTTTATGCACAACGCTTGAGGAGTTTCTCAGAACGTTGACCGGTGCTTTAGTCGTCGAGAAATCGGAAGCGCTCTTATTATGGCTTCAATTGAGTTTTCTGATGAAAAGCTCGTAATGCCGAAGGAGTTATGATGTTTCTGTTGTAAACTATTAGTGCTTGTTATGTAAATGTTTTCATGTGCTTTTGATTAAAATGATGTAAACATTAAGTAGTAGATGGAAATAGTAGGATCTTTCGTTGTGAGCGAGTATTTCTTTTGGGAATGGTGTATGAAAAAACAAGAGTAATGAATAAACTGTAGTTCTTTGTGAATTCCAACTTTTTAGTAGAAGCACTTTGAAGAAATGGAACGTGACTTACTGCAGAAAAGAAATGTTCGCTTCAGAACGCACGACTACTATGAAAGAATCGTAAAATTCTTTATTCTTTCAGAATAATATTTATTTGATCAGAGTTTTTTCCATACTGTGCTTTTTAGATTATTAAAAAATGCTGTTTAAATGTATTTAAAAAATCTAAGCTTAAATTTAATTTTTATAGTCGCTTATCTATAGTTTAATTATTGTTTCATAAAAATAATTTTATCTCTTTGCAACTCACGAACTATTTAGCATTGATCAAATATCTGCCTGAAATTATTTTCATGGCAAAATAACTACTTATCCGATTATCTATGTTTATTTTCCGAGATATAGGAAACAGCGATTCATCAATCACGCGGCTAAACTTCAGACATCAAATCAGTTGAACATTTTCGTTATGCCGGAGCTTGCATTTATGAATATATTTGCAAGCTCGTATGTTTGATAAACATGAAAGTAGGATTAACTAAATTGGAAATTAAGGTAATTGATTATATCTAAAATATTGCAATTGCAATGAAATGATAATGATGATTACATGATCATAAATTTTAACAAATTATCATTTATACAGAGCGCAAATTACGTTCCGTGCAATATAATTGTAGCTACCAATTGTGGGCATATATGTAAATTAGATGCTAAAGGGATATTAAAGGGCAGCTTTGTTGATTTTACTATCCAATATGTATAATACTACCAATCGATATTTGTCCACCATTTGCATATTTCTTCTAATACTTCTGTACCGCAATTAACAGTAACAGTTGTTGCATAATAGTATAATGCAATTTAAATTTAATTTTAAACAAAGATGACATAGTTTGGCTATTGTATTACTAAGATTTATTAGATTAACTAATTATTCATTACTAAATTATCGACGTAGAATGATGCATGTTATTAGTAAAATAAAGCACAGCTATTACTGCTTACTTAATTTTATTTTCGAACAATTTCTTATGAATCGCGCGACAACTTAGATTAGTTTATAATTTAATGTTGTTCCTAAGAAGGCCTTTGCAAAAGATGATTTTAAAGATCTTGACAATTTAGCTTCGATAATCGAAAGCGAGCCGACTGGAAACAAACGGCTCAAAGCGGTGCACGGCGGCGAAGGAATGACGTAATAAAACTTTAACGCTAAATAACTTACGTAATTTTCATTTAAGGCAAAGAAAAAGTTCGATACAATTAAGAAAGTTTTAATAAAATACAACTACGCGGTAGAGATACTTGGCGCAATTTTCTCCCGAGAAGGGAGGAATTAATTTTTGATTGTCGAGATAGCTTGCGGCCGTTCGAATAAATTTCGGTACACCTCAATAAATTTCTAATTAAATTCAGAGCTTCTCCTCGTAGGTGGTATTCGAAAACGGCAGACTATGTCCCAGTGCCTGTGAATTCCGACGTCGAATTCTCGTCGTGGCCGACAATGAGTCGAGATTCAATATTCAATCTCCCCATTCATGCGCGAGAGGCGCAGAGTCTCACTAACGAGCGATCTTAACTTTATAACAGGCGGAACTCGATAGACGGATATTTAGTTCCGGTCGAATCGGAGCGTCCGCTAAATAATAAATTAACAAAATAACTTTTGGTATAATAAGCTTGAGTATTGCCGCTACGGGTCCAAGCTTATTGGATAGTAAGTATATTTAGTTAAGCAGACGTCAGGACGTTATGATTCAGTATTTGACCGGTGATAATCTATAGCTAAAACAGATTTTTTAAAAATTGTTTCTTGTATTTAAGGTTTTAGTTAAATTAATAAATTACTTAAATTCGTTTTTGTCTTCCTTTATTTTAGGAATGCGATTTTATATTCTCATAAATCTACATTTAGAGAAAAAATAATTAAATACAGAATCCTGATTAAGGAAATTTGAGGATTTTGTAAAAATAAAAAATGTTAATAATGTCTTATAATATTTATTACTAAAAGTATTGAGAAATAAAATATTTTTTTTTTTAATTTTAACCGAATTATGTACCATGATTTAGAATCAATACGTGAATATACATTTTTGGATTCAACGCAATTACTTAGCTATATATATATATATATATATTGAAAAAATTTTACCAATATACAATATAAGTATACTGCAAATTTTAGCAATTTATCGTCAACATATTGTAATCATAATGATAACATTTTTTAAATATTTCCAATATATTGATAAATTAAAAAAGATTATTTAAAAATTACTTTCGGACTCTACTCATATATCTAGTCACATATTGATTATGAATCACGGCCTATATTGAAAATATATTTTGTTTGAAATTTAATAATTTCGATTTTTTACGAGGCAAAACAATTCTGATTTGTATGAATAAAAAAAGAATTAAAATAATTAGAAAAGTAAGATTTAATACACTTTTAGTAGTTAAATTTGATTAGTTTGTTTTATTTTATCTGGTTTTATACTTGTAGTTTTTGTTTAAAATTTAATTTTTTTATTTTTGTAATTTGTGCCTTCCCATTTACTTTGCTTTTAGTAAAGTTTTTATTCATTCTTCTTCTTGTATTTTTAATGTATTATTTATCGTTTCTTTGATTATTCCAAAACTTGCTAATCTTTTTTGCATAGTATTCTTATTGGCATGATAAAACAGATTTTATTAAACAATATGGACTTAAAACTACGAGTATTTTCTGCATTCTACATATTCAATAAAATATGTGATTGATTTTTTATTCCTTATAAGAAAGTCATGTGAAAAGTTTCTAATGCCTTTATACTACAATAGCCATGTTGGACTGTTTGAGAATTTGATGAGTACTCGCGCACTTTATAACTGATATGCAGCTATAGTATACTATTATTTCAGAATTGTACTATTAGTGACAAGATCGAATGACCAGCTACCTTTATACCTTTAATAATAAAAATTTAATCTACAGTCATGCTCAATGCTCTTTCCAAATTAAAGTTCAGAATTGCAGATGCCCCACTTTCTGTTTTTAGTACAATAATATAAATATATAAGTTTTTAATCCTGTGATGACACATTAACCTTTTAACTTATCGTATATATGCCCATTTTCTCGTTGACTGCACCTTGTGTCATAATCTGAAAGCCTGTGAAGAATTAAAATAAAATTTTTACATTTTTTACGCAGAATATTGCATTTGTTTGAACACCGCAAAATACTTATTTCGTATCAACAAATCGTCTATCTTGAATTTATTTTGAATTTTTCAACATCTTTTGTTTGAATTTCATTTTTTATTGATTTTTTTCTCATCTCGAAATCTTCGAAGCATGTTTATTTATTTTAGCAAATCTATATTGATTTATATTGTAAGATTAAAGTATGCTATTCACCTCAGATTCCCAGAATCACTATTTTATACGATACGAGCATTTACGATAAAAAATTATTATTTAAAAACAATATGCTTACTATAATTAAATACTTTAATTAAAAAAATTTTTTTGTTCAAGCAATTTATTTTTTCATTAACTCGTCATTCCTGAAATTCTCCCATGTTAAAGCATAGGTAGATTCTCTCGTCCTTCGACCTCTCAAGATACTCCCAAACCTCTTTAAAGACTGAGCTAGTGACGGTACTAATTAATTTTAATTGATTTTCTGAAGCACCATTTTTTATAAAAGGTTTTAGAAAAATTGGTTGAATTCTGGCTATGACTTAAAATTCTTTTATTCAAGTAGCATTATTAGTCAAAAACTCATAAATTTTAATATAAATTTGAAAATTTTAATTTCAAACAGAATGGAATACTAATAAACATCAAACACTTTTCAGGGCTTTATCTACAGTATGAATTATTTTTTTAGATTTCTGTTTACATCTTATTTAAAAACAAATAGATAGAAAGTTGAATTTTAAATAGCAAAGTGAACAAATGTCTTATCAAATAAATATCTATTTTTACAATCTTATTATTCTTAATTTTATCTAATTTCATACAAATGCCGTGTTTACAACTGCTACTTTTTTTAGAGTTATACACACATTTATTGAAGTTTAAATTTTCACTCTGCTATTTGACGGAATGTTCGTTAAAAAAAATTTAATATTACAATAAAAAGGCGGCGTAACTACAATATTGAAAGTGTGCTTTAAAGTTGATAGTATGATATTTCAAGCGACGGAAGACGCATTCGTTTCTATTCGTTCTTCCAGTTCATCTTCTTTTCATTTTGGAGTTAACAGTTTGTCTTCGTAGTGAATGAAAGAAGTAATAAATCATTTATTCATGCGCGAAGAAAAGAATTTATTAAAATGTAGCGAACCGTTCTTTAAATCTCAGAAACTATGGACTTTTACTAACTATATTTGGTCGCCTGACAGACCCTTTAATTCAATTTAAAAATTTTTACAGTATGATGATTTTAATATTCTCTTAATTTAACTATAATTACAAAGTTATTTTAGCAAATATTTCTACATACTGTATTTGTACAAGAATCTTTATCCATTATTTCTTTATTAAAAAATTTATTTATGGAATACAAATTTAGAAATGAAAAATTCTCAAAAAATTTTTTTTTATTTCATTAATAAATCACTGATGGAATCCGAATATTTTTCAATTAATATTAAAATCTACAATATTCAATAAATTTTATAAAATAACATGTCAAAAAAATAACGTTGAATAATTTGTTTGCCTTATTAAAAGTATTTGTTAAGTATCAAAATTTATCATTTTTCTTTTTCTTTCCTTTTTGGCTGTTGGTTATTTAGGCGAACAGGTATCATAGCAATTAACAGTTTCTTTTTTTTATTTTGTATCTTTTATGATTTTTTATATTTTTGTAATTAGTTTTTTCTACTATTGTTATTTTATTTATAGGTGATACGATTATTGCAAATTAGAAAATTTGTCTAAGGAGATACAAATTGTAGAAATGATTAGTCTGTACTAGTAATGCTCAGCTCGTTGAATTATATTTGCCACGGTATGACGTGGGCAAAGTAAAATTGTTCTAGAGTATCTGTAAATTTTTTAAGGACTTACATGATGGTTTCTGATATATTTTTTTTTAAATTAATTTTTGAGCTTATTAGTAGTTTTGTAAAATCAGTAATTTTCAATTATAAATTATTCGATTCTCTCTCCAGTAAACAAAAATGTTGCTTTGAATCTCTTATTTATTTATTTTATTTATTACTATAGCTTTTGTGATTTCGAACGGTCTGAATATTCTTGACGTTTAACGCATGGATGTTGCTTAGTTTTTAATAGTTATATATACTTCTTATGAAACATCAAAGCTGGTTTTTTGCATGAAAAATAAAAATCATTATTGTCTTTTTGAAATATTGGAGTTAAATTAACATTTTATATATGAATACAGTAGCTTTATTTTATCAAAGTCAATTTTTTTCTGACAATTAATCATGTAGCTATTGAAAATAAAACTTTAATAATTATCAAAAATTTATGTTCGTAAATATCAATTTAGGTAAGGCGTATAATAGCACTGTTATCGCCTTAATGAGAGTTTGATTGAATATAACAGCGTGAATTTTTTGCATACTTTTAACAAGTTTTCAGCTCGATCTTAGAAGCAAGTATAAAAAGTTTCTCGAGGGCGAGCACGCGCTTGTAAATGATCAAAACGAGTAAAGTCAAGTAACGAGTTTATAGAGTTTTTTTGTCGAGAGAAAAAACTCGATAAGAAAGTGCAAGAATTTTGATTATTTAAAAGAAAAAGTAAATCGCGTTACTTCAATAAACCAGCGGCAATTTCAAAACCTCTTTACACAATACTTTTAAATAAAAGAAAGGCCCCAGTCCATTTATAATTAACACGTTTTCCAATCTTAAGCTCCTCATCCTTGAATAAGGACTCCTTCAAAGCGAGCCCTTCCGACTAATGGGATCGATCTGACAGCAGCAAGAATCGTTAAAACGAACAGGGTATCGTTTCGCCCTCTGCCAGATCGAAGCGGTAAATAAAGACACTGAATTTTCAGCGGGACTTTGCCGATTACACTCGCAAAAGGCATATCCTGCCTCTCCTCCATCCTCCAATACAATCCATTAATGCAAATTCAATCTAGCCGAGGGTATAAAATTCCAAATTAATTAAGAGCCCCGCCGAGGCTCAATCGATAACTCCTCCTACGAAGTGACTAAGATTCCGGTTCGAATTACAGAGACTCGTCCCTTCATAATCAAATAATCCTCCCTTTCACTTCTACTTCTTAGCTCTCGCCGACGACGTCCCCCCAGTCCCAATCCGTGTCGCTCCTCCTCTACCTCCTATATATTCTAATTTCGCGTGCGTCGAACGGAATTTAACTTCCCGGATAGATAGCAATCGAAGTTTTCTTTCATTTGCTCCAATCTGAGACGGAAGCTGGAACCTCGACCCTTTCTATATCTATATGTGAATGTATATATATATATATACCTGACCCAGGGAGAGCCGCCCGCATAGATAAGAAACTCTACGCCGACTTTTCGGATACTTAAGAAAATGGGCCATTAGCGCGCCTCGCCCTTGTACCTTCCTATAATTTACCCTGTGTCCTCTTTATTTCGTTGCTCCGCGACTTTTCGTCGTAAAAGATCATCGATTTTTGCCAGCGATGAAAAGGGTAATAGAAAGGGTTACTCTTGAACCTGAGAGATTTTGATGGTCAGTTATAGTAGGAAATGAAAATTTTTAATAAATGTGTAAAATCTGATATTTGAGACGGGATGGCGGATGAGCTTGAAATACGGACAGGTCAATGTTTTTAATTACAGATAGTCGAGAGGTAGCGTTACAGTGATTTATTTTTATTTGACTGAATGTATCATTTATTGGATATGCATTTAATTTGAGACCTTTTTTATAGAATTTCAATTTTCATAAAACTTAACATTATTTAATATAACCTCGTCCATATTTCGTGAAAAGCGGTATTAATATCAAAAGAATTAATAAACGCCACGATAGCCGAAGACATTGTAGCCACGAGTAATTATCACAGTTTTTCTTTCTCCAAATAAAAAAAAGAACACAATAAAAACGTCGCGTTAGAGCAGCTTGAATCGCACAAAGTTATCCGCTCGAGAAAGCAAGAGATCGATTTCTCTCCCTTATACGATTTATTTTTACTTGTATCAAACCCTCGTCTACCTCCCCGGCTTCTTATAAAACTTATTTATGTTACATATCGGTCTCGAGTTTAGCAACTTTCCCGTGGACTCGGCAGACTTTACAATGTTTCCCAGACGGCGGCACGACCCCAGCAACTTCAAACAATGAGCCAGCAGTGAAATAAGAGATTTCCGCCTCTTCTATACGCATCCCGTAGAATTCGATTATAAGCGAGCCCCCCGCGGACCGCTGGAAATTATCCGAAAAAAAAGTCAATAAACTCGCTTCTTTACTCAGCTCGAGCTTTGGTGTCTTAATAACTGCGAGTATCGTAAATCAATATACCGCGGTCGCAATTGTTGATTACGGCGTAAGAAAATGTAGAAGAAAGTAAAGCTCCTCGGAGCTTGCGGTTAATTATTTTTCCTTCTCCTGTATCGCGAATCAACTTTTCAGGGAAAAAAAGTAATTTGCCGTTTTAGTATCAATATGGTACCGATGATTAGTAAGGCAAAAGTTACTTTCGAACGACGGCGTTTTTCGAGGCTGGCTGGATTTTATATTAAGCTCGCAGCGAGCGCCGAGAAACTTTTTACCGCAGCATATTGGGAAATTTACTTTTATCATTGGAATTCGAAAGTTATTCCAATATTTCTTATAATTTGCCCGATACCGCGTTAAAATTCATACCTCTTCGTTTTACTACCCGCGGTCGGCTTTTTTTTACCTTCATTAAGTGCAAAACTCTGTAAGATATCTCATTTTACGACGATAACGCAATAATTTTCCCAAAGAATATAAAATCCCTCTAAAGAAGCTGTACACCCCTTCGTAATAAAAATCCCATCACAAAACCCAACCAAAAGCCATAAATTATCGCTCATCCAAATAAACACGCGACCGGCCACGTCATTAAACAACTCCCGTAATTACTTTAAATTCAACCTCACCCAACCGCCCCTAATATTATAACCTCCCACCCATTCAAAATTCCCCGAAACAAACAGTAATTAAACCCAGAAGCCTGTCCGAGTCTTTGACTCTCGGCCGAGTTTTCCCGCGTCGTCCCTCTGACAAGTCGTCCTTGTTTCGGATTATAACCGAGTCACGCTCCCAGCCGCATTTTAACCCGTTTAATCCATCAGCGCGCGATACGTATATACGTGCGCTCGCGAGGTAAATGCTATGCCAGCGAAACGGCGGGCACTCCGGCTTGCGCAGCTGCTCCCTTTTAATTTGAAACAATCATCACGCCCCCGCGATAGGCCGCTGCTATTAGCCAGAGCTGTGTTCGTTTGCTTTCGCCTGCGCTCGCCCGTGTCAAATTGATGGATATATATGTAGAGAGCGATAGAAAAATTCCGAGCGCGATAGTAGTCTGTATATATCGCAGCTATAACGCAGTTTAATAGAGATGAAAGCAAGCGCACGGAGTGATTTTGAAATCGGCCGTGTGTACACGATGAGAGTTCATATGGAGCCGGGAATTAAACTGGCATTTTCGATTAATCGAGCTCATTATTTCATCGGCGCGCGTCGTTCGTATAATTAACCCTGATTACACACCGCTCAGCCAAACAGTTTTTAAGACGCGCGCGGCCTAATTAAAACTGGCGGCTCGGCCGCGCGCGCTCCTGTTTTCACGCTCGCAAAAGACAAACGCGTGCCTCGCTGACAAAAAGCGCAATTCCACCCCATACTCCGCCCCTAAAAACAAGCCGACTACAACAAAGATCAAACCGAACGCATTGACCAAAGCCAGCGCTCCATAAAACCCGGCTGTAAACACGCGCAACGTGAGCTGACTACTAAAAAAAAGGCACGCTGCGCTAATAATCCTCTTTTCGTGCGGAAAAAATATCGCGCAGCTGCGCTGTATATATATATCCGCGAACGAGCGCGCGCAGTCAGAAATTGCGTGTACGTATATACTCGCCGGCCGCGAGCTTGAGTCTCTTTCTAAAAAGCCTTTGTGCCTCTGGATGAAAAAAAAAGGAGAGAAAGGCTGATTTTTAAGGGCCTTTAACGCGGATTCGCGCTCAGCTTTGTCAGCCGCCGCGGCCGGCCTATTTCTGCTTTTGAAGCTTGCAAGCTCCCCCCGCGCCATATAATCAGCGTAGCTGTGTGCGCCTCGCATATACAGAAAGCGAGCTGGTTACGATCGCATGAATGAAGAAGCGCGCCTACCTGTGCAGTCTCGCACTTCTTTTTTCGCAATGAATGTAGTACGCTGCGCAGCCCCCTCTCTCTAATATAGATGCGCAGTGGGGTAGATGCGCGTGCGCGTGTGTATATGCATGCAGGGACGATTTTCTCCCCGCGCACTGGAAATTCATCAACGCCAGCGTGGCCATCCGTCCTCTGCAGCAGCGGCGCTCTGGGTCACTTTCAAAGGCCGCGCTCTGCATATGCATTAGGAGCCGTAATTCACTTTTTGTTTGGTCGCGCGCCGCGCCTGTTTTTCGCTTTTGGGAGAGGGACGTGGATACATATACCAGGCTGCTTGAGAGACGATTCGTCAGAGATCGAGAAGAATATGCTTAATTGGGTTTTTATTTTGGGGATAGGCCAGGAGCGCGACGTTTAATTAAATAACATTAATAAGCGCCGAGGGCCGCGCTCTTTAGCCTCGCGGTTATTTAGCGCGCGAGTTATGAGCGCCGTTCGTTAACGTCGCCGGCGTCTGTATATGTTTTAATGAAAAGTTTCGCCTTGTTATGTAGCGATTTTTCACCGCGCGACGTTGAAGCAAACTGCACGAGGCTTGATTGATTCCACGCCGTTTGTCAATGAATTTTCATACTTAATCC
>JAPYZB010007220.1:0-10790 GCA_030522745.1 Eupelmus kiefferi | reverse complement strand
CATTTTTGCACATTTAAGTGATCTATATTGCCCTCTAAGTCTCTAATACAGCTCACCGTTAGAAATCTTGAATTTTGACGATTTTACCCACTTACCACGGCTTTTCTAGTCAACCAGCTTGAAATGCTCCTTGAGAGTACCACTACAGAATCAATGGATTACTTTTTAAAAAAAAAACTCAAAAAATAATTATTAGAGATACTTATGTATAAAATTTTAGTAATGAATTATTTAAAAGTGAAATCTACGCACATAATTTCTCTAACAATTATTTTTTGAGTTTTTTTCGAAAAAGTAATCCATCGACTCTGTAGTGGTACTCTCAAGGAGCATTTAAAGCCGAACTTGATGAAAATTAATGAGCTGGTTTACTAGAAAACCCGTGGTAAGTATGTAAAATCGTCAAAATTCAAGATTTTCTAACGGTGAGCTGTATTAGAGACTTAGAGGGCAATATAGATCACTTAAATGTGCAAAAATGATCTGTAATATGTATATAAAAAGTACAAAAAATGTATATTAATAAAAGCTATGATATACTATTTTAAATAGTAATGAATGTGTTATTCATTTTCAGTCATTTTAACTTAGGCTGGCCCCCTTATGTAAGCGACGACTCTCCAGCTTGTCATGCCAAATCTATATCAAACCCCACCTTACCCGAAAGACGACCCCTCTAAAATTCTAGTTGACGAGTCTATTGAAGACGTAACTAAAAATAGTGATTAACATTTAAACAAAACTGAAACATTATACGTAGAGGAGGGTGGTGCAGTAGGAAGGGGAGGCAAGCAGGCAAACGAGACTAAAACTTTCGAATATTTAGAAATTTTCGATTCGACCAACAAAACTCCCGTCAAAACTCCTATCAAAACTTAAAAAAAAAAACAATAACGCTGCTCTTCTACGTAAACAAAAAGCCGCGTTTAATTACGATTTGAATAGAAAATTAACTATGTTACCCCAAAACAATAAACTTCCGGAAAACCTTATACCGCCAGAGGACTATTATGAAATGGAGAAATCCCTTAAAGATAAAATTAAACTTATGTAAAAAACTCATTCGGAGACATTAATTGTATGGATGCGGAAATCGAACAGCTAAGATCTTTAGTTTTGGAAGAGCGTCAAAAGCACGAGTCGAAAGATAAACATATGACCCCAGACACACAGCTAACGCTTATTTTCCACCTTTCGATATTAATATTAACGCTCCAAAACAAAAAACGTCCGATTCTTTCTCTACACGCGTTTTCGCAAACAAACACACGTTTCATCCTGTGTCTACCGCAGACGCGCATTAAATCTTAGAACAGGCTTATAATTCTCAAACACAACAAACACATCATAACAATGCATTTAGGCCTACACAGTATGACTTCCCACCTTCGATGTACTCAAACCCGATAAACACACAGGTCAATAACATAAACGCTAATAACTTTTAAACACAAGCAGCCTCGAACATAAACCTTAAAACAATAACTATACCCTTCTGGCTACACGATCCGATAACTTGGTTTGATATGTACGAATATCAGTTGCTTATTCAAAATGTTACCGATAATAAAATCAAATTCTTAAATCTCATGTCGAATTTAGGCCCAAATATTATAAATGAAATAGCAGATAGTTTAAAACTTCTTAAACCCACTAACCATTATCAAAGCATTAAAGACATTTTAATTAAAAAATACACACAATCAGCCGATATTAAACTGCAAAAACTATTTAAAGGTTGCCAGATTGGCACACAAAAACCCTCAGAGTATCTTAATGAATTATTTAGTTTGGCGGGGGGAGGAGATGCCGCGATCATTGATACTTAAAGCATGGAAAGCTAATTTGTCAGCTAACATTAGAGTCTTTTTGATTAATGATGTAACAACCGCGAACGAATCAGCCTCGGTTACATTGACTGATCAAGTGCATTCTAATTTATATGAGAATCGTGGAGCAATATATGAAATAAAATAAGACAAATCGCAAATATTGACTTAAGTAATGTCGAAAATCGACACGATCTATAATAAGCAAGTTACTGACAGATCTAGAGTTCGATTTAAAAACCAACGCGGGTGCGCGCAGTCACTTAGCCGCGAACGTAGCAAGAGCAAAGAGAAAAAACAATACTGTCACTTTCATACTAAATTTGGCAAAAATGCATCGCACCATGCGATTGGATAGATTTTTCTAAGGAATCGTAGCATAAGCAATAAATAATCAATCCACGCGAATAATACACATTCGATTGTGCACTTAATTCTCTGAGCCGCGTTTGGTGGAGATACACGACCACAAAATCGGTATGAGACTTTCAGAGAGCCCTTTACTTTATGACGTTGAGCCTGAGACCAAGAAACTTTAGTTTAAAGAATTTATTCTTTCTCTAATATTCTAAAAAGAAACAAGCTAAATAAATTATCCGGGCATTTTAAATTCTATAACACGCTGCAACTAGTATGTACGTCCATCCTCGCACTCATACAAAATAATTTTCATGTAAATGCAAGCGAAAAATTTGAGGTAGGCTGGAGAAAGTAAAATCGTTCGCAATGCCTAAACATACTTCTAATAAAAAAATACCTTACTTTTGCCCTCTAGCTACCTTCCTGCCATTCCAGTCTGCAAGAAGTAATGACTTCTATATGCGGCTGGGACTAGAGGAGGACACCTACAAGGCCGTCGACGACACACTCGGGTGTCTGCTTGAAGTCATCACGGCTACGCCAGGAAACAGACTCCTTGACGAGACACCAAGGAGCCTGATCGCCTCAAAGAAGAATTCATGCACATCCGTACGAAATGCATGAATGCGCAGTACCAAACGCACTTAAAGACGAAATGAATCTTTTCGTTCATGCGCTACTAGATAGATAGATAGATAGATATAGTTTATTATTGTATCAATCAAGTACAAACAAAATACATTGGTAAAATATAAAGCCTATTGCTATTGCATAGGTCGAAGACTTTCTTTATATTGCGTTAACATAGTAGCAATACTTAACAATAATATCACAGGTTAGCTGATCTCATTTCAAATATCACAGCTTGACAGTAGCATACTTATATCTATCAATCAAGTTTTAAAAGTAAACAATATCCAAGAATAAAATTAAAGACAGGTAATCCTCACAACTATTTAAAATACTGCTCTCAGAGGACCATAACAGAAATACTTAAGGCGACTACGGAAGTTAGGCTATAGGTTTCACTTCGTAGTTTACAAAATACGCTTTTGTTTTACAAAATTCATAGCATTTTTTAATCTTCCACCATATTGATGGAAAACTTAAATATCCAAAGAATTTCGTAAATTAAAAGCGTAGTTTGTAAACTACGAAATAAAACCTAACCTTACCTCCGAAGTCGCCTTAACCTAGGTGTATAAATAAAACTTAGCCTAGGTGTATATATAAAAATGTAATTAATAAAAATACTAAGTCAAAAATAATATGTAAAACTATGCTAGTTGTGACGTTGTCATAAAAAAATAGTAAAAATAAAGTAAAATTAAAATTAAAAACTTATTCTAATCATTCTTATAAGGTCAGATCACACTTTCAGTAATGCATTATACCCGC
Organism: Eupelmus kiefferi; assembly: GCA_030522745.1. NCBI lineage: Eukaryota > Metazoa > Arthropoda > Insecta > Hymenoptera > Eupelmidae > Eupelmus > Eupelmus kiefferi. Next base: position 7,203 of record JAPYZB010007220.1, on the reverse strand, counting down.
GCATTATCACAGTCATAGCTGCACACACGCTTCAGCCCACACTCATACCAACTAGCCATACTTAAATACATTCATACCCGCTTAATCTAAAGACATAAATTAGGACGGGAAAACTGACACTGATTACGGCACGACAATGAAAGTAATAAATTAGGATGTTTTGCACAAAGACATGAATAAATAAATTAGTGAGTATTAGGATTAGTCTAGATCAAACAGGTGCCTCCTCACCGCCCGCTTAAAGCTAAATAGAGAGGGGAGATTCCTGATTGAGGACTGGAGAGAGTTCCACAGCACCGCACCTCTTACTTTAAATGCATCATTACTAGTCTCAGTGTGCCGTGGGATACTAAGCTCTCTAGCATCACCCCATACTGGTCCTCGCGGAATGTATTTTGTAAAAATAGACGCTAAATAATTGGGATGGCCAATTCTAAGAATTTTATACATATGAATTAGTATGAAGTATTCCCTACGTGTATCAGTTCTAAGCCATCCCTGATCCCTCCTGTAAGGAGTGATGCGAGCATCCCTCCTAAAACCATATATGCACCGAACACAGGAATTCTGTAATACCTGTAGCCGTCGTCTCTGTTCGAGCGTTGCATCCAATAACACCACCGAGCAAAAGTCTAGATGCGGGAACAGCAGCGCCACAGCCAACCTGATACGTAGAGTCTCGGAGGTGTATTGACGAAAAAATCTCAGGCCATACATAACGCGATTAAACTTTTTAGTTACCTGATCAAGATGTTGTCTCCACGTCATCCCACTATCCAGTACAACACCGAGGCTCGTAACTGCATCAGAGAAAGGTACGCACACGCCGCCACTCATGCGAACACTCGAAAGACCCTCATTATAAATTTTCTTAACTGTAGCACTTTTACCCAAAACAATGGCTTTAGTCTTCCCAGTGTTCAGCCTGAGCGATGCCCGCTCAGCCCACCCGACACAGATGCAGCAGAATATACTAGACGAATTTTTATATACCTTTTTTATTCTTTCGATAGCGAGAGGGTAGTGAGACAAGCAGGAGGTATATATATTACCTCATTAAAAAAATGAAAAAACTCCAGCTCACCACTGACGATATCGGTTTCTAATGACCCATCTGCTCGTCTCAAAACCTTTACACGATTACACTCTAGTGTATGCGACGAAATTCGTAAATGACGATCCTTTCAAGGTAAAGAAATACCCGAATAACCCGTGTAAAATAACTAACTCCATTGTAATTGCGCAATAGTTGTTTTCCACTTTTATTAATTTTCATAGATATGGTAAATTCGCGCGATAATAAATTGTGATTAACATCAACACTAGTCAAACAATTTATACATACTTTTTATTTATTACATTACCAAGTAACTTTATAAAATCACAAAACTTAATTTTCAACAAAAATAATGCATACCCTTGCAATTGAACGCACCCGTAGTACTTAAACGGTCACGTCACTAATAACACACTTAAAATAAAAAATTGCTCATATAATTGTGGCACACAATGTTTCAATTAGTCGGTTTTTAATTGAAAAAATCACGATCAAAATAATAATTACCTTTGTAACATTAATGCACGTACATAATGCATATGAGTCAATAACCTTCGACAATTACGGATTTAAAAAAAAACCTTCTTTATGTATATTCTTTATGTTATATATATATATCCAGTGCATTTGATTGCCTTTACAACTAATGCGCAAAAAAAATTCCTAATTGTAATTAACGCACCAATCATGTTAAATGCGTACACAACTAAAAATCAGTAAATGCTTTAGCATAAGCGTAATTTCAACTCACCTTTATCTAAGGATAATGTAAATGCTCACAATTAAACATAAATTCACTCTATAGCATAACAAAAAAAACTAACGTAATTGCATTCAGGCAATACATTTTTAATACACACTTATAAAATATGCACAGCATTCATAATCAATCTAACTAAGCGATTATAATGGCAAACTTGGCGATATGTAGAAAAATAAAATTATAACTTAATATTAATTAAGACTGATATGTAAAACCACAAGACTGCAATTAAGTAATGCACGATTAAGTACAAATTGGGAAGCGTATAAATTACTTTTTTGCCTTAAGCAATAAGCAAGTACAACTAGCGACAATAAATGCATTCTTTTTTTGCTTATAATTGTAAAATAAAAATAATAAGTAAATAATAAGACTGTAAATTGTACCCAAGAACTTGCAATGTAACTGTGATATTCACTTTTCAGATGTACTATCTTTACTAAAAATGTAATTATATTCACTCCAAATGTTAAATAAATAAGAAATAGAAGATAGGGGGGTGATGTAGGGACACGTTCCTCCGCGTTAGCGAGTAGCGCCTTAAGCGCGCGCACACACACACATGTAAACGCATACAGCGTAAATACAAGTTCCACCACGTCAAGCAAGCTACGCTTCAAGCGCACATACAGACATGCACAAACGTATGCATGAGACTGCATACGTTTGTGCAGTCTCCACTGCGCAGGCGCACCAGCAGAGCAGAGCAGAGCATCACTGCAATCACACCTGTACAATCAGTCTCGTTCCGACAGCTCTAGCGCTTAGTCGCAGAGCTCTTCAATAAAGAACATTATCTAATATCTCTCAACTCATTTCTAGACCTCTTCTTGGTGGGCCCGAATCCCACATTGTTATTTACAACCCTTTAATGACGCGAGAATTACACCTATTATACATAGGGTCAGCTGGAACCTTACGGTCGAGCATCTGAAATTTATAAAATACAATATTATAGTAAAACAAATTTCAATTTTTAAATTGCTTTAGCTCCAAATCATTAATATAATACTTATCTTTTGAAAAATAATATCTGCCTCAAATCTCTTATCTGTATTAGCCTTCAATATAAAACAAAGTATTAATCAATAAAACACAGTTGGTAAGCAGGTGAATCTAAAATACAAATAAATATAAATTAATAAAATTTACAAAAATAAGAATTTATTTAATAATATTATATTTTATTAATTACTCATTTTATTTTTTATTGTTCAGAGAAACTGTGAGATTTGCTATATTACTGAGTTTAGTAGATATTCCTTTATTTACTTATATATTTCTCTATATTATAAAAATATTGTGTTACGTAAAAAATATACTAAGCTATTAATAAATTTTTAGAGTCAATTAGATTAATTCGTTTAAATAATGAATAATCGTGGAAGTTATTATTTAATTGAACGACTCTTGTTTTAACTAACGCTATAGCGCTACGTTATCGGGATTCGGAAGTACAACAAAGTAGAAATGAATGTGTTTACAATTAGCTCGATTATTTTTATTTTTTTATATTATAGGCTATTCAAGCTTATTAAAGAGCTTATAAGGCTTTCTACTGTATAAACTGTGGTGAGAACTATGAAGTACTTTTGCGAGTAATTTTGTCCAAGGGGCTCCACCTACGTAAGACTGCTAGGTATCACTGATTTTTCGCACCATCCTAGTGTTTACTAACAGAGTGGGCTCTGCACAAACCTTTGGTAGTCCTACGATCTGCGCCTCTATTTTCGACACTGAGGGGCGTCTACTAGCAGAGTGAGCGGTCCCGCTATTCATACGTGTGTGTGTATGCGCGCGCGCGCGTGTGTGTGTGTGTGCGTGTGTGCGTACGTTCGTGCGTGCGTGAGTGTGTGTGTGTGTCTCCGAGAAGAGCGCGTGTACCAGTGTGGGCGAGAGAGAGTAACACCGAGACGCGAGGACCAGAGAGAGAACTGCGACAGGTATGGACAGCGAGAGAGAGGGAGAAGCGCTAGCCGGCGACTCGAGAAGAACTGAGCTGCGTCAGCGCGCTCGAGCGCGCGCTGTGACGTCATGCGGCGCAAGAGTGGGAGCGCAGGGTATAGAGAGAGAGCGTACTACTATTGCTGTCTTTCTTTAATGAGCGTAGTGGAACGCTCAGCTTTATATCAAATGCTGGCGCGCTTTCACTACTTAACATAGAAAATATGGATGTAGTTTTTTTTCTATTTTTTCCGATTGGAGATGCTGTTGAAAAGTTTATTAGAAAGAAGATGAATAGTAGAAAAGATCTGATTACTATTTAATATTAGACTTACTGACCGTGTAGATAACGCGTTTATAGTAAGTTTAAAATGCGCTAAAGAATAAGTCATTCAGAGGTCAGTTTAATTTCCAGAACTGTAAGCAGCAGTATCAGAAGTTTTCAGTAGTTTTTAAAGAGTAGTTGCAGAAGTAGTTTGGAGAAGTTGACGTCGTAGTTTGGAGTTAAAGATCGTGTTGCTGAGTGGAAGAAGAAGACGAAGTTGTAGTTGAAATATTTGGTTTTGTGATCAAAGTTCTCGTGAAGTTATTAATCTACGTAAGTGAATACGGCTTCGTGAATTAAGTGTCGATTAATTATTGTTCTGATTAATTGTGTAAGGGGCTGAGGGTTAAAGAATATAGTTTATTCATTGTGTTATTTTCTACTAAATCCGTGAGTAATTATTTCGAAACCCTTGTTCCCATTTTCGATTGCAGCTGCCGCTGCAAAATTACAGTAAGTAAATTTCGAGACGCGCAACGCTCGCAATGGTCCGGCGAAGTGTTTCACGGCGATCGTGCGATGATTTGTCAGAAGTACTTAATTTTGGTAAGTGATTGGTTAATGAGCGCGTGTACGTAGATAGGGAAATTTAAATTTCTTTGTAGATAGTACAGTACCACGTTGAATAAAGCACTTTAGTTTGTCGTAAGGAGGAGCGCTCGGGGCTCCGGTGCAGAGCGATGAGCGAGCTTTCAACGTTCTCCTGCTCCAAGCAGGGTAACGAGGTGAAAAAGCTGGAGCGCTCGCGACTGCGTGCGTTGTTGCAGGTAGAGCTGGCTGCCTCGATGCGGTGTTGAAGAAGCGCTGGGAAGCTCGATGATCAGCTGCTGCGAGCGGTGGACAGAGCGTGCCCCCCAAAGCGACGATCCCTCGGTGCCAGTCGCTGGGACTGTGATCCCCCGGTAAGGCTTCTGCGTTGCGTAGAGGGAGAACACAGCACTAACCCGTCTACGTCGAGTCTGGGAGCGAGTCTAGGCGAGAGAAAGCTTGCCCAACTTAGTGTCGGCTACACCACCCAGAGGAGGGGATAATTAGATAAAACAATATTTAATTATCTAACAAAAAATAATATCCTTTTATTCAATTCGAACTATAGTAATGGGCCAAGACCATCTACAAGGAGACGTTCGAGTGGAAGAAGGCTGCCCGTGCGGACCGGGCGTCGGGGCTATATTAACATAAGGTTGCTACTCCTACAGCGTGATTGCGAGGGTTAGGGGGTGCGCCACCTATCGGGGCGCGCGCGAAACAGACTCTCTACTGCCTGCTGGCACGAAGAGTCTTTACAAGTTTGCATTATTACATACGGGTAACAAGTTTATTCGCGCAGAAATACTATATGACATTATTACGCGCCGCTCTATATTGGTGCGAGCGCCAGCGCGATTGCACACGCCGATTGCGAGTTGCGCGCGTTGACTACTCTCTCAACGCTCCGAGAGGTGTACCTGTCCGTCCAACTATAGTCACATAGGTGTCGACTCGTACTGTTCGAGGTAAGCGCGGTCGGCAATTGCGTCAAGGTATACGTGTGCACGGGCTTATGGCCGTCTACCTCCGACGCTTCGTATAGAATATCGTACTGTTTCTCTCCACAGCGGTGGAGAGTCGTAGTCTAGAACATAGCCGTCACGGATGCGTGAGTGAGTGTGTGACACATGCACTGACTGCAGAACGGCTGCAGTTTCCTCAATGCTATACTTCCCGCGGTTCATTGTGTGCATGTGGTAGAGAGCGAGAGAGAGCGAGAGAAAGCGAGAGAGCGAGAGAGAGAGAGAGAGAGAGAGAGAGCGAGAAGACTGCCCACAGGTGTTAGTGCAAGAGAGACAGCATGACGATTGACGCGTCTCTGCACTATTCGCGCGCTTTTCCTTGCGGGGATCGGGTTAGGTTTTTATTACTTGATTTAGAATACACTACTTTTTTTAAAGCAACCGGTCTTTGGAATTGGAATTTTCACGAGTGATATGGTAAAATCACTTGTTGTACACGGAGCACTTGGCATTGCAGAGTAATTTTTACACCAGTTACAAGGGTTCACTGACCACTTTTTCCGCCTCATTGCAGCCCGTAATTGGACCTAAGCAGAGTGCAAAATTTTTCGAGACATTTAATTAATTATTAAATCTAGATTGTTACCCAATATATATTGTAACGGGAGAGTTGCTGGGGAAAGACAACTCTTCAGGTTATTAATGACAAACTCTACTCAAATAAAAACATCCAAATATATATAAAAAAATATTGACAAATTTAATAATCACTTTGAACTACACTGATAATAATAATGGGCGCCAGCCAATATTCTAACCCGCGCATGAGACTTTTCTCTGGGCTACGCAAGTTCCAGCAAAATGCACTGAAACTATATTCCCCTCGGGCAAGCATTAACCGCCGAGAGACACAGACGAAAAGGGCACAACTCAACAGAAAAAGGGGGCAAAATCTCAAAGGGTATTATCACTCAATTCGTAACGATCTCGCACAATTTGAACGCCTAGCGACGACAACGCACGTCAACGGCTCGCACACTCAACGCGTCGCGCACAGCACAAGTAGGAAAACTCAAAGAAACGAGGGGTAAGGAATGTACTTCTCTTGGACTTCAACGATTCACCAAACGCAGAACTAATCTCTCTCGATGTCGCTCTCCGCTCGCCGCTACAGCCTCGGCCCAGGACGTCTCGCTTGATCACGCATCCTGACACCTGGACATCGTCAACAGGGAGTTTCGGTCATTTTTGGTTATTTTGATCAGTACCAGGTGCGCTTTCTCGTAGATGGTGTCACGTCGACCTGGGGATAATCCTGACACTTGGACATCGTCTACAGGGAGTTTTGACCATTTTTGGTTATTTTGATCAGTACCTAGTGCACTTCCTCGTAGATGGTGTCACGTCGACCTGGGCGCAATCCTGACACCTGGTCATCGTCTAAAGGGATAAAACCTGGTGCACTTCCTCGTAGATCGTGTCACGTCGACCTGAGGCAATCCTGACACCTGGACATCGTCTTTAGGGAGTTTTGACCATTTTTGGTTATTTTGATCAGTACCTGGTGCACTTCCTCGTAGATGGTGTCACGTCGACCTGGGGGCAATCCTGACACCTGGAC
>JAPYZB010007216.1:0-11316 GCA_030522745.1 Eupelmus kiefferi | reverse complement strand
CAGATTGTGGAGATACATAAAACAAACATTTTTCTTCAAGGAGGGGTTATCAAAAGGTTATTTTGGCTTATTGGGTACGGCAACCACCAAAATCCATTACTTTTGGACCTCTAAATTTATCAAATTATAATATTTAAACCATATTTAAGGTAAGAAAAGTTTTTTTGATTAAAATTAAAGAGAAAAAAAATTATTTCTATATTTAAATTTGATTATTTTGTTAGGTTTAAACTCAGTCCTGAGGCCTTAACTGAAAGGGCAATTCGGCATAATCGCAACACAGCGGACGATTCGGCATAATCGCAACACAGCGGACGATTCGGCATAATCGCAACTCAGCATCCAATTCTGTATAATGTTTGTTGATAAATTTTTTATAATTTTAATATTATCAACTGCAAAAGTTTTGAATTTAATACGAGTAAGGTTACGTCGATAAGTTCCTCAGCGATCTAATTTATTACAAAAAAAATAAATATCATTGTTTTTATTCAAAAATTTTTCTTTTAAGTCAGCTGCACTCATAAAATTTGATACAGCGAATTTGTAATTTGTAATTGTGCATACTTTGTACCATGAACAAAACTTTTTAGCACTCCATTCAAATTTTCAAATGGAAAGCAGGAAGTCGTCTATAAGGGTCCAAATTTTCTTACTCCGACCGGTGCAATAGTAAGTGTAAATTAGATGACAAAATGCAATAGTAAGTGTAAATTAGATGACAAAATGCAATAGTAAGTGTAAATTAGATGACAAAATGCAATAGTAAGTGTAAATTAGATGACAAAATTTCAAACCTCTCAATATATTCTATTAAAACGCGTAATTCTTCATTTATATTATCTTCGCTAACGCTAGAGCTATTTAAAAGAGTTAATCCATGCACTAATAAAATGTGATGTTTGAAATACTGTTCAAGCATGATATCATAAAAAAGAGGTAACGTATATACAAACAAAAATGATTTAAATTCTGAAGCTTTAAAATAAGAGTACTCTGACAGAATTCGTGGAATTCTAGTTGTGAAAAATGGCGGTTTTAAAGAACGAATTCTCCTGCTAACTAAATTAATAAATACTAGTACAGAAGCAGGATGCTTTCGGTATTCTAAGTCAAACCAAATTTTGAATAGCTTTTTCATTATGCTCTCATATGCACAGTGCATAATATCGGTTGCAAATATATATATATATATATATATATGTAATTGAATACAAATAAATCTAAAGCCGAAGGACCCTTAACACCTTGATAACGTTTTTCTGTTTTATGCACGTTTCTTGACTGATTTCTGGTTTCATCTGTAGTTCTTAATTCTATATGTTCTAGAAATGGATAAGTAACTTAACTTTTTGTACATATTTTACAAACTGCACAAACATAATCACCATTGAATTTCTTTAAATTTAAAAACAATGATTTCACTGAACGATCGAAAATAACAATCTTTTTAACTAATAAAAGATCTTTGAAGCCATAAACTTGAAAATTTACACCATTTAATAACTCTTTTAAGTCATTTTTAAAAACAGATATTCCATCAATATTCCACATAAAAGAAATATTATAGCAATCTTTCAAAATACCATCATGCGTGAGAGATTTGCTTCCATCATAGATATCCTTATAATTTTGTTTATTTTTTTTTTATACGAGTGAATGGATTACTTAATAATTTATAAAAACCTGGTCTTTTATACATTTTTTGAAATTGCGATAATATTGGTATTTCTAAATAATAGTTTACGTTTTCCTTTTTATTACATGCATAAAAGAATTCAGTTTCTAATTTAGTAAGGCATACAGAGCAATAGTAATGGCGTTTTAACGGTGTCCCGATTTTACATAAAAACTTTTTAAATTTATAAAGAAGATTTAAACAAAGACTTGGTTTGGTGCAATGAAGCGCTATAAGTTCTAAAATAGATGTTAAAAAACTCTCGAAACTTTATGCCGAACAGCAAGAGTTAATATAGCTAAAACGCTTTCTATAACTGTCAGTGGAGCCCCCTAATCAAGAAGTTCATGGGCGTTTTCGAAAAAATATTCCTCAATATTCTCATCACCACTGTTTAATGTTTCGTCATCGACCGTGCTTTGTTCACTGGTGTTTTGTGAAAAACTCTCATCGGTTGAAAAACTGCTATCAGTACAGTCACTCTCATTGGTTATCATCATCGATACTACAGGTAACAGATTCTGTTTCATTTAGCTCGTCTACTTCACTTATCCCCTCTGATTCCTTATTACTATTATCAGATTCAGACTGTCGTATACTGGTACTTAATAGATATTGAGTATTGATCAAATGATTTAAGCCGTTTTGCCATTTTAAGATTATTTAAAATTATCTTTTCAGTGTTGTCAATTTTTAAATTTCTTGTAACTTATATACATTTCTAACTTACTTATTAAGTTTTTATAAAGAAAAACTTAGAAACATACGTATTTATTTTAAAATTTGAATAATTCAAATTTTTAAAATACAAAACTACCGATCGAATAGCATCTTTTCGAATTTAAAAAAAAAATACGTATTTATTGATGACAGTTTATTTGTTTTTGTTAAACTTTAACTACAGTTAACCTAATCCACGTAGCGCGTAGCGACCGTATGATTTAGTTGTAAACAAAAAAATTAAAGGTTATATTTACAAAGTCATGTAACTTGTTGCTCCGTAGCAACGCGTAAAAACGCTAATTTCAAGAGAAAACACAATCAATAACGAGGTTAGATAATACTATTTGATGAAAATTTAAATATATTAAAAGGACTGATATATTAAAAAAAAATATGTATTACCTAGTCTATTGAAAAAATAAAAAGTACGATATTTTAGACGATTTCTAGTTACGCTTTAAATCAAACGGCAAGCATGATTTAAATATATACAACACATACATTTACCTCACGTTAGCCACACTTGATGCATGTTTGCCACACGTTTGACAAACTTGACAGATGTTTGCCATATCTCACATACATAAAATATGATAAAATTAATAAATGGATGAATAATGGAACATGCAGCCAACATTTGATCCACATGTCCCATACACTAGAGCCATATTTCAGGCAACATTTCGAAGTGCGGGATAGTCCGATGAAATACACGTATCATGCATCTACTAAGATACATTTACCTCAGATATTAATTACATGTATCATACATCGATTTATTTTTACGCGTGAGACTGCACGTGACTGATTGTCTTGACTTAAAACAATACATAAAACTTATCTAAAAATAATTGCAGTTGTAAATTATCTTAAGTATATTTATACACTGATATCATAATCTGAAAAACAATTTAACTAATTAATTCCCAAATTGCAGAAATATCATTCTTACTTTCAAGCTTGAATAATTTGGTGAAAATGAAAAAAAAAATTATTGGAAAATAGTCATTTCTACTATTTTCGGGTATGTTCTACACAATGAAATGGTAAAAAAAATTATAAAAATTAATTTTCAAATAATAATTAACAAATTAAAATAAAAAATGCGTTTTTTTAAGCAAATTTTTTTTAATCAAAAATTAGAGTAGCAAATGTGCACAAAAGTGCATAAAACATCTCAGCTTTTAAAATTCACTGAATTTTTTTTGTCTATGATTTTTTTAACAAAATGCGGCGATTTTTGTGAAACAGTGTAATGTTAAACTACATGATTTTTTTTCTCGAAAAATATGAACTTAACGAAAAAATGTTATAGAATAAAAAATGCTTATAATTACTTCAGAATTTTTTCAGAAGGCTTTGAGCAAATGTTGTATTTTTTCAATTTTTACAATTTTTAAATAACTAAAAACAGGCACAAAAATTTTTTTAAAAAATTTTACGTGTTCCTTAAATGATTCTAAATACTTTGTATTCTATAATTTTTTTTTTTAAAGTGTATTCTTGTCGAGAAAAAACATTATGATATTTTAGTTCATTTTTGCAACAAAATCTCATTATTTTCATACTCTTAGCCGTCGTTTTTATTCAAGAACATCGTTGCCCGACAGTTACCGTGTGGAGGTAGATGAACGCACCGTGACCGCGTCACGGCACTAGCTTGAGCTGAGAGGCATTCTGGGGGATAGAAAAGACGGGGATACCAACACGCGAAGACTCACCAACGACGCACACTTACGCTCTCTCCAAGACAGTACTCCTCGGAAACTGCGTTCGACTTCCGGTCCGATGATACGACGTCCAACTATGATCGTCGTCGTCCTGGCTAGTTATGCCGCTCTCCAGCAGTGTCGAGGTTCTCTTTCTTGTTCTCTGAATTAACGACGCTAATCAATCCTCTATCCACTTCCGTCGCGAACGAAAGCCTCACTCGGAATCTCTTCTCTCCTCCTCGTGGCTCGAGAGGGATCCCCAAGGTTCTCCCTCTCTCGGCGCTCTCTCACTCCTCTCATAAGCTGTCTCTTCTTCTACTACTGCGTGCATGCTCAGTCTCTCTCTTTCTCTCCTTCTTCCAGCAGCGCTATTGCTGCTCGCCTTAGCTATCTATCTCTCTTCAGTAGACGGAAGGAAGGCTGAAGGGAAGGGAGGGTGGGGAGATTGATAAGATGGCTAGAGAGACACTTGCTCCAGCTAGTACCATTACTCAAAATCTACTATACAGAAAATGGCGTATGCGAGCAAGCTCTCCACGGTTAATTCCGTGTGAGGGCTTCTAACTAACTAAATCTCGCATATGTAACTGGACTAACTGCCACGTTACAACTCCCCCCCCCCTCCGCCAAACTAAATTTATCCGGCAAAATCGGATAAATTACACATGCGTCTATTTACTTACTCTAAAGTAGCCGGTGCTCCTTAAACAGGTGTGCATGTGTACGTGTTTGGGTGGGCTACCTTCTTCTGCAACGTGTAGATCTGTGTATATGTGTCTCCCGCTGAGGTGTACCCTACTACTACGTCTATGGCGACTGGCTTACCGTGAAATAAAACCAAAATATATAATACACTTTTAGCTAAAGAAAAGGAACTACCTAAATTTAATATCAAAATATATGCTATGGCCACATCATCATCGAGCAATAATAAAAAATTACGGTCATCTCAAAGCAATTGTGGAGATACACCAGCAAGACGTCGCGGCACCATGGCGCGTGATGGTGAGTTACGACCAAATTGATTATACAAAAAAGGCATATGAGGAGCTGCTGCAGCTCTGCCATATTGATGATGACCAGGACTCAGAGAACTCCAGTGAAAAGTTGAGGAGTTGGCAGAGGAATTTGAAGGCTTTATAGAACTGGACCACAGAAGAAATTTCTTCAGAAAAATACGAGGGCCCGACAATAGTCTGCACCCACACTTTAGGACCAAAGGAGACGATTATTTAAGGGTACACATAACGGTACCTTATAATTGCAGCAGACGGAGATTGCAAGATACATTCATGACTTACGGACTAATAGATTAAATCCTCTGGATCCAAAATAGAAATATCCGAGGAGCAACTAGTATAATAAAATACTTCGAGGAAGAACACGCAGATAACGTGCTGCACCATTGTCCATCATATTTTTATCTACTAAGATGCCCGGGAAGTGACCGCACACTGCTAGTGACCGTATCTACCGTGCGCCATGTAGACAGTACGTAACTAGGTCACGGATAAACAACCACAGAGAAATCTGCAAACGACAAGTAGGAGACACATATTGGATCCACAGATCTTGTGGGCGCGCCGTTTTGTCAAGAGACTGGAAAGAACATTTGGACCAATACAATCCTAGCATGCTCAGCTACAATAGCCCAAAACCGCAAGCTTCACCGTCGCCGAAGAAGCGATTTTAATTAGGACCATAAACACAGATTAACTATCATAATATAAAATTTCTCCATTATTTTTTTATACATATAAATAAATTTTTACTTTTATTAATAACTAAATATATAACAATTATTGCCGGACCTCAATACCTACCCTCATCTGTTGGCCAATGTTTCAATGATATTAAGTACTTTAGATAGTCAATTATATCAAAAATCAGTCTTTCGTTTATATCAAAAATCAAATCCATTAGATTATAAAACTATACCACTATGGTAACATTGGACCAATGGTTAACAGATTTAAAAATATGTATAAATTGTAACTGGATCAGGGTAGTTACATCTCTAACTGTTGGGGGAACATCTATATATATGATGGCTGTACTGAAATTACATAAATGTGAAGATGTAAGAAGTAATAAAATAAAAATCGATAAAATTTAATTTTTTTTAATAAAAATAAACAGTCTTACAAGTATAACAGTTTAATTATGTTGAAAAATTTGTTTTTGATTGATACAAATTTTGTTGTTTCGGTACAGACAACAAATTGTTTACCGAGGACGGCAAACACTCTCTGGCGGAGGGACGATGTTACGTGCTAGCTCACAATAAATATAATTTTAGAGTCACACGTAACTTAGCTTGAATGCATTAGATGCTGACTTGCGCTCGGTACTTTTCCTGAGGCGAACTTCGTCGCAGAAAGGGTTTCAAGTAGCAAGGCACACGTGCAGGAATGTGTGATAACATCTGGACTCAACACTTCGCCGGCTGCAACGCGCGGGCGAGGCCTTAAACCTGGCTGGACGCGCCTTTAAAGTTAGGGGGAGAAAATGCAAACACCATGCAAAAACCTGCGATGGAGAGAGTGCTCCCGAGGTGATGATTGAAACCTCGGGAGGGTCCCTCGACAGTCCGGATTAGAAGCGCCGATTGAGTTCGGTCGCCGTCCGGCTCGTCAGTCTGGTCGCCGCAGTAGTACGAAAATTAAAAATTTCTTTTAATTATTCCGAGTAATAGTTAGCCGCCGAGTTCGTGTCGATTTTTATACTAATAAAATAAGAAGAGAAAATAGATATATTATTTAGAGCCAAATACCTCGATCGGTCCGGAGAATAAAAACTAGAAAAAGGGACGATAATTATATAGTCTTTTGCGCCGTGTAAATTGTTGTATAAAGGCACTTACATCATATATAGAATAAAAGAGGACCGAAGGAAGGTGAAAAAAAAAATAAATAAAATTTATTTTAAAGAAGAATATACAATTAAAGCGAAATAAAAATATAAGGAGGTGTTTCGGCCACGGGAATGCCTGCTGGCCATCGTCAGTACGATACAGGCACACCCTCTCGTAGACACATCGTGTTAAGCCTAAAAGGAGGAAAAACTATTATAAACTGATGATATATGCTTAACTAGTGGAAACAGCAAAATGATTTCCATCTAGCGGATGATGAGAAGACTAAAATAAAAATTAGGATATAAGAAAATTTTCATTTCATTTTTGAAATGAAAAGCATATAAATGTCCCTATGCCGATTTATGTTGAGAATTGAATTTATTGCTCGTTGATGATAATGTTTTTGATGTAGACTCTATTTGGACTTTGACGAGCTAAGATGTTACTATCAAAAATATATTTATCTCTAAGAAGAGCGAAGCACTCAAACCTTTGCAGATATATTTATCTCTAAGAAGAGCGAAGCACTCAAACCTTTGCAGATGATAAGTGTACAGATTTTCTACTGTCTCAACTCCATCATGCTAGGTCTAATGAATTAGGACTAGCATGATGGATTTAGGAATTAATACAGGGATCTATGGTAACATAGATTTCCAAAGTTGTAATTTTTCTTACTGGTTGAATAAATTCGAAATTTGTCTAATGAATATTTACATTATAATTTTTGGGCTCCTGTATAAAACTCTGTGTAGATTTAAATCTTCACCCTTTTACGTCGCCTTAAAGATACGGCGAGAGTATCATGTCAACTCAACATTATTTTTACCATAGCCATCCTCACTAGTATCGCGACAGTTAGAAAATCTCCCAATGGTCTCTCTCTCTCTCTCTCTCTCTCTCTCTCTCTCTCTCTCTCTCTCTCTCTCTCTCTCTCTCTCGTTTTCCGAGTTAACGTCGCGAGTCAATCCGCTATCCACATCCGTCGAGCTCTAGGGCCTCACGCGGATTCTCTTCTCTCCTTCTCGTGGTTCGAGAGGGATCCCCAAGGTTCCCTCTCTCTCGGCGCTCGCACTCCTCGCATCAGCTGTCTCTTCTGCTACTGCGAGTGTACTCTGTATCTCTCTTTCTCTATTTCCTCCCTTTTAAAAGGTAACGATTAAGAACTAAGATTGTTTGACAAAACTGATAAATATTGACAAACAGACTTGTATTTTAAAAAGAAATCGTATTGCCTTCCTGGGACTGGCAACAGCACAATTGGGAATTTGTGATGAAAGGCGAACTTATGATACTCAGCAATTGCACACGTAAAGACAATTTAATAAGAGAAAAGAGTAAAATTTATTTTTAGTATAGAAACTTGAATATTATTAAATATTAATAGTTAACAAGCATAGTTTTGTTAGAAGTAAAATAAGTTTAGTTTTTTATTTAAAAAACTTTTGGTTCCTAAAAAGAATTTATGTTTTAAATTTTTAGATATAAGATTAAATTACAACATTTTGTTTTTGTTTTTATAAATAAGTTGATTTTTAACATCAAAAATTTTTTTTCAAAATATTATAACCATAAATTAAGTTTGGTTTATCTTCGTATTTGAACAATTTTTTGTTAATGCATAAGCAGGCATTAAAATTTCTGCTTTCTTTTAATATATAGAACGATAATATTTCTAAGTTTTAGAAATTGCAAAATAACTTAAATGACTTAGTTTTAATTACTTAAAAGAGCAAAGAGTCCGATCTCTATACATATTCTTATCGATTACAAATGTTGTATCTAGACATCACAATGTCAGCACCTTTTAATCAATATTTTTCGAGCCACGAGAAAGAGTAACTATTATTTAATAAAATATAAGTAGTGTATTTACAGTAGGTGTATAACGTAAAAAAATAAATATAAAATTATCTACATATTTTATAGAAAAGTATGAAAGAATTGAGTATGGCTCCCCATTTTCTCAATACGATCCCAGTGACATCACTCTCTCTGAGAGTACCGTAATTACTCCTACTCTGGTACAAGCGCTAAACGTGTAGAAGAGAATAGTATCACCTACTTAAAAATTTATATATTTTTAGTTCTTTAGAATCTAGAAAATTAGTTTGGTTAATGTATCTTAATAAATATTGATCAAAATAATAATTATAATAGAGGTACAAATTAAAATTATATTTGAACAAAGTGAAATTAAATAAATTTATATATTATAAGCTTAAATGATTAAAAAATAATGTACTTAATTATGTTATTTCGACAAATTTTTAGAATAAAATTTATAGAATCCTACTTGAATTTTTTTTATTTACTTTTAAAAACAGCTTTGTACCGCACTACTAATTATAATTAACGCTGTAAAAAATTTCTTTTTTTAAATATCCATGTTGATAAGACAAAACTTTGTTTGGAAAATGTATGGACATTTAATCTCTTGGAAATTTGCATTTTAATGGTATTTTATTACAGATATTTTGTACAAGATGTTTTGTATAATTTACATAAAACCAATGACTAATCTGAATTTTACTTAAAACTTTGGATGTTTATAAAAATAAATCACAAGACTCTGTTTTTATTGTAAAAACAAATTTATTTACATATTTATATCATCATATTTATGATTATTTCTCTGTGGTTATCGAATTAGTTATACAGCTACATTCAAATTCATTTTGAGATTATTTCTAATTAACTCATAGTTCTTTGCGCTTCAAAAACCAGTCAAACTCAATTTTCAATTCAGTTATCACAAAACAATAAATTTAATCCTATTATAATTATTGACTATTCGATTAGTGATTCTTAAGATTAAGGAAGCCTCTTCATCATGATCTTCGTACACTTGGAGGTAATGTTTGGGAATTGTGGATTACCTGCGTCATCGAGAACATCTGCATAATTCATCGATATGCCCTCCTCAAATCCTGCTCGTTTAGCTTGAACTTGCGAGGCTTCCGCTGTAAACATCGTCGATGTGGCTGTAAATCCATATTTTTTGGCCATCTCGCTTCTAAAGGAAAATGTTCGTAATTTAGTAAAAATAGCTGCGTAATTATTGTTTGTAAAAGATATTTTTATTTGAAACTTTTACAATAATTCTACAAATACTTCAGGTACTTTAAATAGAATAAAAAATTTTTAAATTAATATTATTGACTCCAATAAAATACAAATCATACAAAATCTACTATCAATTTACACATAAATATTTTTGCATTGATAAACTACATTGTATATAGTATATTCTCTGATAAAGAAATTGATTTTTAGGGGCTTTCACTACTGCCTATAGTATGTATATAGTAATTTGTATGAGCATAATATAATTTGTTTTACTGCAAATTAATATTTATAAGAATAATACGTATTCATTTTATTTATGTAAAGCAAATAAAAAATGTTCTTACCTAGCATCGAGAATATAAAGTCCAAGTTTTTGGCCCCGATAAGCAGGTAATATGCTTAAACTTATGGAACTAATGTATATATCCACATTATAAATCTTTCGTACATCAGCTTTATGCGCTAAACTTTCGAAAAGATTCCAAATTTGTAGAAATTTTTCCGATTTAAAGGTTTTCTAAAATTAAAAAAGGCATTTTTAATTGTTTAAAATATTTGTTAGTAGCATTTAAATTCTATTGATCAATTTAATGAATCAGTAATAATTTTTTCAGTAATAATTTATCAGTAATAATTAATTTTGTTGGACTCGATGAACAGCAAATACAGATAAAAAATAAAAATTGCGTGCAATTTTGTTCAAATTTTATTCATTAAAATAATAAAGTTTTAGCCATATGACTAGGTGACATTTCATATTTTTACAATAACAATTTTTATTCCACATCTGATTTTTTTTAGATATTACAGTTTGTTATATTTTAACTGTATTAATTATTGATAACAAAATGTTTAAACAAAACTTACACAAAAATATAATTTTTATTTCAAAGTTTTGATTAGAATCAAATAGTATACTTTTAAATTAGTAAAATTTGTTTTACTTTGTACATGCGTCGGAAATAGTATTTTTCATTACCCAATCAAGGGTGATCGTTGCGTACGAGGACAGACGAAGCTGGTCCGAGTATCATGCGATCAGCCATGGCTGAATATTGCTCCGACCATGTGACGGACATTATTAAACATTAAGGTGGCCCATCAGGCATATATAGGACATAAATTAGAGATTATTTTATTTGCATTTCATTAAATTGATAATGCACGAGCAAATGTACATCGAAAGTTTTAGGTATCAGGAAAAATTTAGTGTTTTTTTTAAGTTATTTCAAACCCTGGATATGCTGCTATTGTCAATAAAAGAAAAACATCACAAA
>JAPYZB010007215.1:0-10373 GCA_030522745.1 Eupelmus kiefferi | reverse complement strand
TGAATACAAAAAGTAATGCAATTAATTTAAAACTTAAACTCAGTCTTTTTTTAATGCAGGTATATTTGCATATGTGGGTCCCTTTGTAATGCAATCCAAAAGTCCATTTGCGTTGCTTGGAAAGTGTGAAACAATATTTGTTTTTTCAAAGGAAAAAATTGGCTATTTTGTCTCGTTTTTCAAAAATTACACGAATACAATATTTTGTTCAAGTTTCAAAATGCAATCATCTGTGCAATCATCTATGCAACTTTCCATTTCTAAAAAAATTTCTATTACGCGACTACTAAGAAGAAAAAAAACATGCTGTGACATACAGAAAGAAAACTTTGTTTCCCTAACTTTTTACTAAAACATCCAACTTCACACATTCACGCATTAAATCCTGCGGGATCTCGATTTAAAGATTTTTCGATAGCTCTTCAAAAAGCCTTTAAATTAAGCTAATTTTGTACTAAAACTTCACGTTAAGATAAATAAAAAAAGAAATATAAAAAAGGTATTAAACAATTCCCACAAAATATCCATCAACCTCGCCTTTCCTAACTCGTTCTTTTCCTCCCTTTCAGGATGTTCCCGTGGAAGTGTGCGGGCATGCTACTTCGCGGTCTTGTCCACGACGCTTCGCCTACGGGTGGGCCACTGTCCCACCACTTGGCAGCTACTCCCAACGGTAGCGCACCCACAGCCAACGGCACGACCAAGCTCATCGACGACGAGCAGCCAATTGGCAAGGAACCGATGACCAACGGTGGCCTGCACCAGCAGCTAGCCAGGCGCGTCTCCAGCTCTGAGCGCAAACCTTAAGTCCTTTGTAATCTAGGAGGATCGTTTGGAAAACTAGCTAGACCCTACCGAGAGGGTGAAGCTAAGTAGACGCGAAGAAGAGTTTTACAGGGTGAACAGACACAGACTACAGGGAGCAATCTTGTTCGAAAGCAATGACAAGTTTTTTGTAGAGTTTCTATTTTTATATATAGAGAGAAAAGCCAGGAGCGGTAATGGAACGAGAGCGAAACTGAGCGGCCAAATCGAATGTTTATATACTTTTTCTATACCACATTTGCTTTCGGTGTCCTTCCATTATCGATCCGAGCTCCACATATCTGTGAAACTTTGTGCAGCCGTCTTTTGAGTACTCTCTCAATTTTTATCATTGAATATCCACTGATTTTGAGGGGATATCCACTATTTCTGACAAGTAAAATGCTGAGGGTACACGCGCATAAATCGAAAGTCTTCCGTATGGCGACAATACTCGCTTTTTCGGCGAGGCGTCGTTAAAAAATGTTTTAATTGTGCTGACACATTTTTATACGTAATCTACTTTACGCGCACAATCGTCGGCGCTGTTTCAATGCAACAAGTACAATGTAAACACTGTTAAAAATCTGGATAATATAGGATACTTGACTTGTTATCAATTTCGATTGAGTATATATAAAATATCACATAAATATTCGGTACTTTTAATATTATAAGCATGTAAATTGAACAAAATTCATCTATATTTTACTTTTGATTTATTAATTTTCAAAGGACAAAATTTTTAACTGTGTGACTGTTATTTGGGTCCAAAGTGCCATCGCTTGCCTTCGGTATGTGTACGTATATATTATATTATTACGGAGAGTCGCTGGACGACGAAGCGTACAATTCGTCGACGAAATGGACTAACTTTGCGTATGTTCTTACATGTATAGATAAGAGAAGCGAAAACTTATTTTCAACTGAAAGTATGTTAATGTATTTAACGGCTGTCGTGGAAGAAGTTTAACGATGAGGATAGATTTAAGATTACAGATGTAAGCTGTGGAAGTTTCTGTTTTTACTTTTTCGATATTAAAGTTCTGTACAAATTATTATTTTGTTCGTAAAGCACAAAAAGAATTAACGATTTTGGGGAATGATAATAATTATTAACATAATTTGACCAAAAAGATAATCTTTTCTTATGACTTAATGAAAGGGCTGAAATAACATTTTTGTTAATATAATTTTATTTAATCTAGTTAAAGTAGAACTGTGGGTGAACTATTGTTAAAATGGATATTATAACTTTATAAAATTGTTAAAAATAAATAAAAAATTTTGGATAAATAAAAATATACATAAGATTGTTCCAAAAGTGTTAGCTATAGTTATTTTTATGACGTTAGTGTTTATATAAAGCGGTCTTGTTCATAAATGTCTAAAATCTAATTTTTAGAGTACTTAATTCTTAATAATGTATAATTCTTATTATTGTAACCGTTAATGTTAGCATTTATAAATTCGAGAAAATTTTAGCGTCAAACGCACAGTCAAAATTGTAAAGCTGAATTTTCGTACTTACGGTTAAGGCATCAAACGAATATTTAATATGTTTAACGTATAGTCTGGATTTTATTTTTGATTTTTTTAAAATTTTCGACTTTATCAAATACGAAAAGTCCAATGACCAATGCGACTGATCGTTCAAACAATGTGTCAAAGTCTAATGAGTACTTTAATCGAGTCATTCTTTCCAGATGTTATTTTCAGGTGAGAGTATGACCTCCTGAAAATACGCACATACAAAAATATTTGTACGTCCCTTTACATCGAAGATCGTTTGTATTCTTGTATATAATAAATTAAATTCTTTATAAAAAATTATGCATATATAAATTATTTAGTAAAACACAAAAACTCACCTCCTTACTGAGTGACAATTTTCCCAGCCACTTATATCCAAGGGGATCCTCGTAAACCAAGTTTTCTACGGGCTCATTATCCTTCCAGGTGGAGCTTAAGGCTGTACCATCCGGGAAAACGTAAGTGCCTTGACCACACATCGCACCTTCGGTGTCGATGTCACCGTTGTATTCGGCTTTGTTGCCGTACGTAAAAGAAAACATTTTACAATTTTCAGTATTTATTAAAAGCTATATTATAATTTCTTTTAATAACTGATAGTATTCAACTCAGTCAGATGAATATGTGGCTAAGTTGTTGTGATAATTTTCAATATTTTTATTAAATATATAATAATTATTAATTGTTAGAATCATAAAAATATAAAAAATTGATAGTAACTGGCTATTATGCACTTGAATTATTCATAGGTTAATATTCCTAAAATGTGTGCAATTTAAAATATGTTAAGTAGATAAAGTCGTGTACTGTAAGACGCTGCTTAAATTCCTATTTATAGACTAGTGAAGATTCATAACTTCAGCATTTGTACGAAAAATTCAAATAACCTCAATTTATTATTAAGCAGAACAATAATATTTCTTTTTATTTGAAATTATTATTTTGAACTTACATAATTTGAAAATTCGAACTTATACAGTCCTTCTCCCAGAAAGCTCGATACTCGTCTTGCTCGCTGGTTTTGTAAACTCCGAATCCTGAAAAATTTTAACGATTAATACACAATTTATACTATAATATTTATTCATACAATAAACGTTCGCTTTTACCATGTCGATAAATTTCCTTATCATTAACAATCATATATTCGCCATCGTAAGAATCCCCGTTTGGAAAATTAAACTTTCCCTCTCCTTTCCTAATCTCCACTTTATCATTCGCCTTCTTACCCTTACTGGACCGTTTCATCTTTTCAATACACCTATATGTGAAATATCGCGAAAGCGCAAATATGTAAATAAAAATTTCGTTTATATTTTGTTTTATACATGTTTGTGCGTTAAGTCACACCTATCCGTAATAACTGTTTGAAGTAAAAAAGCTTAACTATATCTTA
The DNA here is from genome assembly GCA_030522745.1 of Eupelmus kiefferi. Lineage (NCBI taxonomy): Eukaryota > Metazoa > Arthropoda > Insecta > Hymenoptera > Eupelmidae > Eupelmus > Eupelmus kiefferi. Next base: position 6,640 of record JAPYZB010007215.1, on the reverse strand, counting down.
TGTAGGCCTGTTTTTAGATCAACTTGCTAAAATAACCGTTATATTAAGTTCGAAAATTTTCAAATGTCACACTTCTGCCCGTCAACAATATTATACAGATTTGAAAAATGCAAACGTTTATCTGGCACGGCTGCACGTTCAAAATGATTTTATTAACTCGCGTAAGTAGTAAATTACATGCAATCGATCTTTAATAAATCTTCAATCTTAAATATTCATTGCAATATTCCCTAGAAAAACCGTTCATCAAGTGTAACTATTCCCCATAACCCAACAATTCCAATATAAAATCAGCGCACATATACGTAACCTCACCTTACCTCTAAAATTCATCAACAATTTTACAGACTCTCCCCCAGACGACGTTAGCCCGGCTCAAAGCTTCCTCAAACTAAAAAAACCCGAAAAGCTTCTGAAAAGCGTTCGGAATTTCGCGCGCAAGAACTGCAGACTCACGCGTCACACAGAAGTAGCGCGCGAGTGTCGACGTCGTCGCCGTCGCGCGATATTAACCACGTGACCTTGCAGACGACCTCTAATAACACAGCTAGTCGCGGGATCGGTCGTGTGGTGGTGGTGTCTGCGTCTGTGCGAGCGAGCGCGTTTCCTCCTCGTCGAACGAACGAACGTCGTCGGGTCAGCAAGAAGGTGGAATATATATCTAATTGCTCTCGTTGAGCTAGAGCGCGCGCGATGCTGAGGACGACGACGTGCCTGCGCCAAGAGCTGGCCAAGGCCACCAGCCTGCGCAACACCGTCCGGAGCAACGTCGCCAGGTGCCTCGGCAGCCAGTGTCTTCACAGGAAACACCAGCAAAGGTATTACAAGACGAGAGCTAAGGCGATGTCGTCATGAGTTGCTCGATTTTTTTCTATAGTTATCGCGATCACGCGAGATCTGAGGGCATTGGAAAAAATCTTGTGGATTTAGTGCAGATAGAGAGAGGTTAGGTTGGGCTGAGACCTCCTTTTGCACATTTTAGAGGGTTAATTGTTTAATCGTTGGCAATTGGTCTGACTTAGTTCGTTGAAGGATGATAAGTAGGTGGACTACGGGAGAATTCAACTTTCTATGTTGCAGATGCTCGGAGGGCTTGACACTTTGCTATGTGTGTCACAATGTTTCATAGCAAGGCCAACTATTGATGGGTTTTATAGTAAATTTCAATTTTTTTTCTTGAACATGCTTGGATATTTTTGGGTTTTGAAATGTCACTTTGATTTTCAGCGCCAAATATTTAATGCTTCAGCTTTATTTGTGGTTAATAGATTTGACACTGAAGTTTGTGTATTTACTGAAAAATATATTTATCTTCTTTGACTTCTTGACTAAAACATTAACTTAAAATTTGTAAGGAATATATAAATGTAAAAAATTTGATTTATTTTTAATAATTTTTATCATGGTTATTCTTAATAAATTGAAGTATTTTGAATATATCAAAACTTTTAAATTTTTGTTTAATAAAAGTTTTCAATTAAATAAAATGAATTGTTATATTAAAAATATAAAAATATAAATGTCAAAATAATGCTTACTTATACAAGAAATGTTCAATATATAAATTAAACAAAGTTGTTTTGAAGGAAAATAAAATTATGTAATATAACTCTCGTATTAAGAATTGAGTGTTAAAACTAGGATTTTTTTATTGCGTGTATTAGATACATTTATATATTTAAAATTTTTATTTTCAAAAGATTACAAATTGACAATGAATTTTCAAAAAATATATTTTTAATAACAAAATTATAAAAAATTAAATAAAACAGTATATCAAAATTGAAAATTTCTCAATCATAGTACAACTAAGTAGTTTAAAACTAAATATAAAACAAATATTTTCTTTGAATTTAGGCCGATCCTCCACAAAAGTTCAAGGTTAGCAATACAACCATGGCAACAAAATTTAAGATACTATGCCGACTACCCAGATCACATCAAAGTACCACTGCCTGCCTTGTCACCTACTATGGAAACAGGAACTATCATATCTTGGCAGAAAAAAGAAGGTATCCTGTTTTTTCTAAAAATATTTTGCAACTTCCATATTAAGATTACAAATAATATATTAATTAAATCAAGGAATTATTTCCAAAAAATAATAATTGAAATTTTACTTTAATTTTTTAGATTTATATTAAAAACTAAATTATCTATTTTAAATTATAGAATGATTAATATATAAAAAAATATATATATTTGCAATTAATTCCTCGATTTTAACTATTTATTTGCAACCCTGTTTATATTATCCAAATTATTATTTATGTTAAAATATTACAAAATGATTCCATAAACTACTCAACTGTAAGGCATAAATTAATTTTTAAAATCCAGGAGATAAATTGAACGAGGGTGACCTGCTCGCCGAAATCGAGACTGACAAGGCGACGATGGGCTTCGAAACGCCGGAGGAGGGCTACCTGGCCAAGATTCTCGTTCCCGCTGGTGAGAAGAACGTGGCGATTGGTCGACTTGTCTGCATCATCGTAGCCGATGAAGCCAGTGTTGCCGCTTTCAAGGACTTCAAGGACGATGGTAGCGCAGCAGCTGCTCCAGCCGCTGCTCCATCGGCACCCGCACCACCACCGCCAGCTGCAGCTCCTCCGCCTCCGCCACCTTCGGCACCAGCGGCTGCTGCACCCGCTGCTGCGCCCGTGGCTACCGGGGCTGGTGGTAGGGTGTTCGCCAGCCCGCTGGCTAGGAGACTTGCTGCCGAGCAGGGTCTCAGTTTACAGGTGAGATCGTTACATCGTTCTTTCGTTTCTTTGTATTAAAATTTCTTATTTTACGCTTATTTGTTTCTTAATCTATTGCTTTTTTTCAAATAAAAAAATTGTAGTAATGGACTTATTCAATAATTTGTGTAGGGCCTAAAAGGATCAGGATTGTATGGTGCAGTAACAGCAAAAGATCTGGCTGGTGCACCTGCAGCTGCAGCTACTGGTGCTGCACCCAGCATTGGTGCACCAAGTGTTGGCACTGCGGTGGGAGGAGGAAGAGATATTCCCATTTCTAACATTCGAGGTGTCATTGCCAAACGTTTGCTAGAAAGCAAACAGACAATTCCACATTACTATTTAACCATTGAAGTTAAAATGGATGAAGCTCTGGCTATGAGGCAGCAGTTTAACAAAATTTTGGAAAAAGAAAAAGTCAAGGTCAGTGTTAATGACCTCATTATCAAAGGCATGGCAATGGCGTGTAGGAAGGTCCCAGAGGGTAACAGTGCTTGGTTGGGCGACAAAATTCGACAGTAAGTTTCTTTTAAATTTAAAATAGTTTTTTCAATTTCTTATTGTTTTTTTAAATATATTTTTATTGATAATTTTTTACCTATTTTAGGTATGATCACGTAGATGTTAGCGTAGCAGTTAGTACAGAGAATGGGCTTATAACGCCCATTATTTTTGGAGCAGATATAAAAGGTATAGCGCAAATTAGCAATGATGTGAAGGCTTTGGCCGCTAAAGCTAGAGACGGCAAACTTCAGCCTCACGAATTCCAGGGAGGCACTATCACCGTATCGAATCTCGGAATGTTTGGAATTAAAAATTTCTCAGCTATCATAAATCCACCACAGTCCATTATTCTTGCAGTAGGAACGACAGAAACGAGATTAATACCAGCAAATAACGACAAAGGGTAAGTGCTTATTACTTTTACATTTTTGATGACAGAATATACTAAATATACATCACTTACTCTCAGGTTCACTACTGCCCAATACATGTGCGTAACTGCCAGCTGCGATCACCGTACAGTTGACGGAGCAATTGGAGCCCAATGGCTAACTGCTTTTAAGAACTACATGGAGAATCCAACAACAATGCTGCTTTAGTAAGTAGTCTAACATTTATATTAATTTCATTAATTAATTACATTAAATCAATTTTCTAAATTGGATGTTTACTAATTGTACGTTTAATAAATTTTTCAGAAATAATGTTACATGAGAGAAAGGTTTTAGTGGAATTCAGGGTGCAATTGGAAATGCGTTGAGCGTCTGGTTGAGTACTTCTTCGTTCGTCGTGCTTTTGTCACAAAATGCGGGCAGAGAAATTCGTACTGTTTAGTCCGAGGAAGTAGATACTCACCAATTTAAACGGTAACGTTTAAAAGGTGCCATCATCAATTAATTGGCAATTTGCTTGACGCTATGTAAATACACAATCGAATTCGAAAATGAACGTTATACGGGCGTACATAACGATAATCGGGTACGTCACGATCATTGGAAATCCTAATAGGTAATAATGAGAGGCGTGCATGTTACCTGTTTCTAGTTGGTAAATATGTGTACATGTACATTTATTTAATAAATTATATTGCATTACGCCTCGAATCAATTTTTTATTTAATTTATAAATTTAATAATGTACATTATGCACTAAACCTATCCTATATTATATTTAACATTTAATCTTAAAAAAAATTTGTGTAATATCTAATTTTCAATTTCTCCCAAATAGATTTGTTTGTCACTTGAACCAGAACATACTGAAAATCAAAAAATAAAAATTGTTACTATTTATTTTCAAATATTTTATATTATTTTTTAATTATATTTTTGAAATTAAAAAAAATTTTAATACTTTTTTATAAAATAAAAACATAATGGATTGAGTCGCGTTTGTAGTGGCCACAAGGTAAAGCGAAGTAAATTAAAAGAAGAAGTATACAAAAGTATATAATATTCAATGGGTCATTAGGAGAAAAAAAATTCTTACCAATTGGCTCATTTGGATGAAAATCTACATCATTCACTGAACCATTGTGTCCTGGAAGTTTGTAAAGAATCCTTCGACTAGTAGTATCCCATACATAGTGGAATCTATCTGAAGATCCTGCTGACACTTTGCTTGCATCTGATGACCAAGCACACCTTAATAAATTTTTTTCAAAATTATGTTGATGTCCTGATAAAATTTTTGTGCATCTTTCATAAGGTGCAAATGGCCTAATATCCCAGATGCGTAAAGAATTATCCATTGCATTGGACAATATAAATGAACCATCTGGACTGAGAGCTAGTCCAGTAATAGTATCAGTGTGACCTTTCATTTTATACAAAACAGCATTTTTTCTTAGGTCCCATACTTTAAGATCATTATCTATACCACCACTCACTACTTGTTCTGCTGTATCATTAAAAGTTACTGCAGTTACCTGAAGTTAAAATTAATGCATATATTATATTGCTTACATTTTAACATACAATAATAATTTTAAATAATGAAGAATGTTAATTTTACCTGATATGTATTATTTAATGTAGTACACTGTCCCTTTTTGCGTGGATCCCAAACTCTAATGGTGCTGTCATCACTACCAGAGCACAGTTGTGTCAAGCCTCGTCTGGCACCTCTTACTGAATTAACAAATGATGTATGACCTTTTAATTTTTTTATTCTTGTTCCAGCTACTATATCCCACAGCCCTAATGTCATATCTGTGCTTGCTGTATATAAATGATTTCCATCGGGACTGAAATGTAGTTCCATAACAGCTCCACTGTGTCCTGTCATTACAGAAATATTTTCGCATTCTCCATAAACACTCCAAAGAACTAAAAAAAAAATAAGTATTTTGGATTTATTATTTAAAAATATAATTACATCATTTTATTGTCTAAACCACAATCTTATAAACAATATAAAAAATGCTAGTACAACTTACATATTTGACGGTCAAATCCTGCTGATGCTAAATAATTTCCATCTGGGTGAAATTCCAGAGAGAAAATATCACCTTGATGACCTTCTAATAGCATAATAGGTGCATGTAATGATGATGTCCTTGGTGGTCCCTAAAATAATATAATATTAAGTTTAATCAATGACAAACATTTAATTCTGAATGTAACTTTAATAAAATTTGAGGTTAGACTTACACTTTGAATCACAGCCTTTTCTCTGCTACTAAATACGACTTCATTTTTTGTCTTTTTAGAAGCAGGTACAAGTGAGAGAATATCATCACCTTTTCTTTTGTCCAAAATAGGCATTTTTACTAATAAAATAAATTGAACAATATACAATAACTCAGTTGCCGCACTTAACACTCACAACGCGTCGCTCATAAAATATAATTTACTGTTTCACTACACAAACATGCAAAAAAAGCTGAATTAACATTTGCAAACATTCACATAAATCTTAAAAACCTTTAAAATTTATAATTTACGAAATCATATGTGTAAATAAATACCAGAACTATCAACACGTATACTTCGCTCGACGTTCAAATCGTTTTGAGGCTATATGCGAATATGCGATGCGCCTAATGATGCGTCCATATATATATATATATATATATATATATATATATATGTCGGTAAGTGCTCGCTCGGTAATGTAGTAAATACAATTTTTAGAAATTGGAGTTGGGCTTGGGCTATTTCATTGTGGGATAAATTGATAATAGAGAGGATGAAGAACAAAAAAAATTATTGGTTTAAAACTGAAGATAAAAGTAAAAGTTAAAAATTTCTTCTAACTAATACAGAGATAAGATTTTTAAAATTTTAAGCAAAAATAAGTTTTATATTTATCACAATTCGGCATATAGATTTCAGCTTATTTACATTTAAAATAAAACTTTGATTTTATTTACATAACTAAATTATTATTTTATA
>JAPYZB010007214.1:0-11043 GCA_030522745.1 Eupelmus kiefferi | reverse complement strand
AACACCCAATAATAAGAAGTCATCTTTAAGTCAAGACTTTTCCGATAAGTTTAATAAAGAAAAGACAGAGTGTTCAAGTTTTTAAATGAACGCTAAACTTTGTTCTACTTTCTCGATTGTAATGAAATATTTTTCGAATCTTTTTTTATTTCGTCAAAGTTTTCAAATAGCGTCATATTTATAGGTTGCCCTCTCGGGATATAACCGCTCTGCAGCCTCGGGCAGTGTCCTTTTTGTAGCAGGTCATTTTAATTTGCGTTAAAACTCGTATTTAAATCATTCACATTCCAAGAAAGCAGATCGCTAATCAAACATCAAATCCTAAACAAAACGTTCCTCCTAAAAGAATTTCACACCACTATTGGATGTCCCACGCTCGCGTAGAACACGAAAATCAATACTTTTTCAAGTCTTGGCGAGTGCTGCGCGTTTATTGATTCGATCAGCAAGCCTGACCGTACCCTTTTTGTCTATAGCAGCCGAGGCTATTAAACCGTATCGCTTTACTCAAATAACGCGAATAGATGGCCGAGCCCAGGCCTTTGCCCGCGTGTTCTCGCAGTTTTCAATTTTTTCCCCTCATCCTCTCTCTCTCTTCTTTCTCGTACGCAGCGAGATGCGCTCGCGATCCTCATCCATAACACACGTACACGGAAATAAAGCCATTGAAAAAGATGCACAGTAGTGAGCGAGCCCGCGCGCCTCTGCGCAGGTAATAGAAAAAGCGAATGAAATACGTATATAGGTAGAGAAAGGAGAATAACAAGGGATATGAGATACCTAACCTCGAGAGGAAAGCTGTATAACGCTGGATCATTGCTAAGAGCGAGCTATAAAATGTAATTCGAAAAAACACAGAGGGTTCAGCTTTTTGTTTCCAACGGAATACTATACCAACAAACCAACCGGTTAAAATAGTCAAATATAACATTAATTCCATGCAGCAGGTCGCTCCATTCCAATATAAACAGCCGCAACGAAATCCCGCCGACAATAAACGTCAATCTTCCATATTTCGTGACTTTCGAAGACGCGGCTTACTCTCTCCCGCGCTCATCCGTCAAGCTTGCTCCACGCCTCGCGCAGTAATGTTCATCTTCCATCAGCGATTAATCGCTCTCCCGCACGTCTCGATTTCCCCCTTCCGCGTACGCATATATACCCAGCCTCCTGCACATTTACGCGCACGCGCACATGTATATAGACAGGCATCAATCCCCGCTTTCCTCGGATTAATAGCGCCATATTCGAGCGGATATTCAGCCGCGGAAAAAGCCAGATAGCCGAGGAAGCTTTATACGCGTAGTTTAGCGCTGCATAGGCGCCGGTAATTTTTTACACTCTCTATCGCCCCAGGGACCCGAGCTGTACACACGATATAGGAAGAGGCCAGCGGATTTCTGTTACACGGGCCTATATAAGATCCTCGCCCCGCGCTTCCAGGTCAATGGGATATATAGCCGCTGTCTCAGGGCCGCGGGCGGCTCGTTCTCACTGCAGCGCGCGGATTGCGACTTTTATTAATGGAAGCGCGCCTCCCTGCATCCGCCGGCTTTATATATACGCGAGAGGCGCCCTAAGCGTATATTACTCGGCGCGCCGCGGATGTATATAAACGCGAGAGCGCTTCTATGTATCCGGCCTCCGAGCGTATCATTCACTTAGGATACACGCAAGAAAGCATGCTAAGCGCGTGCGCACGCCGAGCGCCTTGGGACTAATGCATCCGACATCGCTAAGCCACCGGCTGTCGATACGCGACGCTTACTCTCTTCCGCCTCGCTCTTTCTCTGTCTCGTTCGAGCCGGGCGAGAGGAGAATTTTCAGCGTGCATTAGCTACCCTCTGCAGGCTCGAATAAAACGTAGAAGAAGTTACTCTCCGCGAGTTTGCAGGAGTGGGAGGGAGAGAAAGAGTCGAAGGAGACGGAAAGCCGGGAGTGAGGGAAAACAGATGGGCGAAATTAATGGCACTTAATCTTGGCAAGCGCCGGGAGAAACGAGACACTTTAAGGCAAATTATTCGCTCCGAGCGGCTCCGTTTGTTTGCGCGGCCGTTTTTCATCGATCGGCGAAGGAGAGCGAGTTGCTCCTTGATTTTCTTGGCCCGATGATGAATGTAGCTGGAAAATTGGATGCCCCGCTCGACTCGGACGGTATTTAAGTGTCTTGATCGGGTGGGAGAATTTTCTTTTAATGATTCAAGTTTTTGAGGAGAGAAAGAGAGAACGGCTGCAGCCCGGCGTTATTGACTAATTAGTCAACTTGGAGAGAATAAACGTTATTGTTTGAGCGAAACTTTTTAATGAGACGCGTTCGGTAGAGAGTGAGAGAGGGTATTTTTGCGAAAACAGCCGGGCTACCGCGGGGGCAACAAAGTTTCGAGCAAACATGCCTTCGTTTTATTCTCTAAAATAGTTACGCGCTGCCCAGGGCGCGCGCGCGACCCGAACTTTGCTTTTTACATCAACAACAAGTATGCAAATGGGCAAAAGAATTTTTAAAAATACTGACCCAGATGAGCTTCTCAAAGTCCAAACTAGAGCAAATATCTCGTCAAAATTCACCTGAAACCTTCCCCCATTAAAAAAGCCCTCCCAAACTACCAGCGCAAACAGCATACCAACGCGGCACTCGAGAGCTCAGCGCCACACCTCTTCAATCTACCGTCGCGAATCGTTTAATTTCGTCGCGCGCTCACGCAAAGGCCGCCGGGGGATCCACTCGAGGCCGCCTAACGACAGCAACAATTTAGAGCGCGGTCGCGACTCTCTACATAAAGGCAAAAGGGCAACTTAGCCGGCATGGAGGAATTTAATTAGATGGATACTCCAGGAGCCGCTCTGGAGTAGCTGTGCGTGCGCGCACGCGGCTCCAGGCATCGCGCGCTCTCTTAAAAAGGCACGGGCATAAATTCATTCCCGGACTGCTCTCGGCTGGCGAGTTTGTTTGCTTGCAATTAATCGGCCTGAACATTCTTCGGCCTCCGTCGCTGAAATACTGCGCGCGCTGGAGCTACTAGGCTGCTACATCGTTAGAGCGAGTTTCAGATCCGCTAATGGCAATTTTATAGCGCCTTATTTAATGCGGGCTTATAAATTTCGAAAGCCTGGGAGCAGCGCTTGGGTAATTCCGCCGCGAAAAGATCGTATTCTCGCTCTCTTTTATCTATTTATAAGCGAGTTTTATCGCGGCCTGGGTAAAGTTTGCCGCGCGAGTGTTATAACAATCAGCGCTGTGTCGCGCGATTTTTTTTTTTCATGGGCAGGATAGAAGATTATATAAATTGGAGGATGATGGCATTTTTGGATTACTAACAAGCGCATTATAGCCCTGGTATTTTGAATTTTAGATTTGCCCGGCCACTCGGGATTTCTGAAATTTTCCAAGTCAAAAAGTTTGCCGCGGGCCAATTTTCGAATGCAAATCGGATTGTTTCTATATTTCCCTCTGTCATTTAGCGCTGCTTCTAATTAAAAATTCCTCAACTTCCGTCCGCACGTAAAATGGAAAATTAGAGGGAGGCAAAATTCAAGAGGAGCCGCGAGCGCAGCCAGCAACGCAGTACAATAGAAGAGTTAAGCTTAATCTCTAAAATCTTGATTGAGTCGTTAGTTTTAGCCTCTATATAGAACAATAATAGCCCGCCTCGATAAATAATGAAACGAGAGCTATTAACCAAAATTTAATATCTCATTACTATAGGCCAATCAAGTAATACGGCATTATTAGCGCGCGCACGCGCGCATTGAATGGTCATAAACTTCGGGAATGATGTATTGAGACTTGGAAATCTATAATACGCCTTTATATAGATGTATATTGGTAATGAGATCTCGGCGAGCGCGCTATCGAATTACGGATCTATAATAATGGGAGAACAAGAGCGAGAGAACTAAAGAGAGAGCCATGGCCGTATACAACAAAAGAGCGCAGTAGGAAGACAGAGAGAGGCCCGATATGTAGCCCAGTTATTAACAATCCGTCTTTGTTTCGCAAATCGTTAATTTCGATTCGACTTGGTTGCTCGCCTGCACCGTTTCCAGGACATTGTGTTAAATTCGCAATTAGCCATTTGTATAATCCACGTGCACAAAATGACTTTATCGCGTTTTATTATTTCAAAAAATCGCACGCACTTCGGGAATTGAACACCGCTTTTTTACCTATAGGCAAACAACACGTTGCACTGTTTTCCCTAGTTTAGCCTAACAATCAGCTGCGGTCGCGTCTCTCTAATGCTCGATCATTACACTCGCTATATGCAGCGCAGCGAGGCCCGCAATTTTTCCTCATCCGGTGCCTAATTTACAAGCGTATATTAGCTACGCCCAAACACGACTAGCTCTCGCACACCCGGCGAATTATCCAAAAACAAGCGCTCGCGGATGATCCGGCCCAGCTCCCCCCGCATAACCGCGCCTACGTAAACGCGCCTATATTTCTCCCTCTCTATATTTACACGATCGGCTTGTCCAGTAGCAGCAGCAGCAACAGCAGCGGCAGCAGGCTCGATAATACGGTGTCAGGTCGTTCGTCGGACATCGGCGAAACAAGCCAGCTGGGAGAGAATTAGTAGCTCTCGGAGAGAGCAGCAGCCCCGGCAGTGGCCGCCCGTTCGCCCGGAATTCCTGGCCTAATTGGCCCGCAATACGGTAATCGTATTTGCAATCCCCGCGCGCTCACTGAGCCGACGCGCTCTGCCTCCTGCTGCAGCCGCTGCTTCCTTGTTACAGCGATGCTGACTTTATAAATATCGGTCGATGTGTATGAGCGGGGATCAGTGATGGCTTGACGCGTGTTTGGATGTCGAATTTTCACTTTTCTGGGTATATATGTCATGTAGACGTACTGAAAGATTATTTCCTTCCGTTTGTTTATTGATGAATTATAAGCTCGAGCTTACACAGTAACGAATCTACTTTTCTCTTTATTGCAGGTGTATCTATAACTGCTCTACAATTTTTTTTTCAGCCTGGTAGTAATCAAGGAAAATTGAAGGATCGATAGCGCAAAGAGCACTTATCGAAGTTGAATTTTATTTTTTGAGAAAGCCAGCGAGCTCCCGCGGTCTGGCCGAAAAAGTCGAGTAGACCGCGCGCGCCGCCTGGAGAGTCGATTTTGCACAAGTAGCCCGCGGAATTCCCGTAAGTTAAGGAAATACCTGTGGCTTAGGAAAGTTGAGCTCGCGGCTGTGGCGGCGGCGAGAGCCGGCTTTCGCGCCGCGAGCCGAGGGGGGAGAAAAGCGCTTCGTACTCGTTAACCGAGGGCCGCTCACTTTTTCCCTTCCTCGCTTCTCTTCTTCTTATTTTGCAGCTAATTTAGCAAAGTTTCAGTTAGTTAACGTTGAAAATTGTAACGCGGAACACTGAATTAATGCCGCCTCTACGGCCTTAGCCTCGGACCGCGCATACTTATCAGAGCTGTAATTGATATAAAAATTGCGAGTGCGCGAAATTCAAAATAACGAGTTTTGGAAAGTTTGCAGATTGAATTAGTTTTCTTGCAAATGATTCCAGAAAGTGCAAACTACCCTCGCGCTTTTTTGGAAAAATAAACTTTGCGAAAAGCATTTTTTTAATTTAAAACTCCATGAAAGTAGCCGTCGACGAAACGCTGCTGTCTAATAAGCAAAATTTTGAATTACTTATTGCTCACCTCTACGATTAAGCGATGAAAACGCCACTGAAAATAGGAAATCCAATGAAATAATTTTCCCAGTCCGATCTATGATTCAGGCTTTAATCCGTCGACTTAATCGAATCCACGATCAGCCGAATCCCAGACGGCGGCCATAAAAAACCAAATAATCAACGAAATTTTCATTTCAAAAGCCAAAGCTCCGGGGCGAGAAAAGCTCTCCCGCTCTAAATCGATCAGCTTCGAACTCTAATTCCAGCGGCGATAAAAATTTTATGCCGCGCGCTACTTCTGCGCCGTGCGGGAGAGAAAAAGCGAAAGAAAAAATAATCTCTCCGGCGTCCGGCGAAATGTAAAGCAGCGCTGGAGGGGATTTCTCGACTGGGGCTTGGTGAAGGGCTGAATATGATCCACGGCTGGGGCTAAAGGAAGAAAAAAACGTCGATCTTATCAGCGACGCGCCAGGGCGAATGCTTTCGCTGAATTATGAAAGCGATCATCCTGAAACTAAGGCACGGCTAGTGTAGTCGTCGGGGGTCGATGCCACTTGCTTTTTCCTTGACGGCAGAGAGCCGTGCGGTCGACGATTTTTTGCCGGGCTAATTTTCAGGCACGATCGCTTCTAGAAGCTGTCTGGTAAGCGTGCAGGTGGAAATGGAAGATGCGAGATAGCTGAGTTTTAAGACTTTGAAGGTGTATAAGGATTCATTCTAGATGTTAGACTAATGAAGCATATTTTTGCAGCTGTTGTTAAGAATAAGAGTAAATAAGACATTTAAAAACGGAAGCCGCAAGGATAGCTTAGCCCTAAAAGAATAAACTTCAATGTATAAAGAAGCCATCCTAATTGAAGTGGCGAAATACATTTCGTCGGCCGGCGAAATTGAATTTTAAAATCTCGCCGTCGCGCAAATCCCATCGGTTTGACGCGCGAATTCTGGCGCATTCCCGACAGCTGAAAAGAGCCTTTTAGCAGCTGCGACAGAGAGAGAGAGAGAGAGAGAGAGAGAGAGAGAGAGAGAGCCAGAGGGCGGGAAAGACAGCGAACGAAAAGTTGCGTACTCGGAAAAGTGAGAGAGGCGGGATGCAAGGTGACAAGCTTGCCTCGTAACTTTAAACAATAAAAAAGCGAGAGTAGCCGCGTGGCGGCAGTGCGTGGCGTATAAAAGCAGAGAGCGACTCGCTCGCTGTAAAAAGTAAAGCTGCGGAGACATTTGGTCGCGCGCGAGTTAACTAACAACTCGCGTTAAACAATTTGCAATGCTGAAACGGGCGAAAAGTTGTTGAAGCGGCCGTTACTTCTCGCGCGGCGGTGGCTCTTCGGCACCGAGCGCGCGAGAGAAAAGGGAACAAACACGAAAGGGCTTCCGGCTGGACGCGAGACACGGACCTAGAGGGGATAAAAGGCATGAAAATGCAAAACGAGCCAAAGCGAATGAAGAGGACCGAGGCGTCGCCGATTCAAAAGAGTCATGGAAATAAGAGTTGAAGTGGAAAGAGGGAGAGAGAGAAAAAGGGTGAGGTGGAGATCGAGGCGCTCACCTGTTTATGGAGAGAGAGGAAGAGTCGACATTGGCTAGTCGACTTTTGCCGATGCTTTTTGCGACTTCTTTTTCAGAGACGATTCGCCCTCGCTTGAATAGCAAGTTCTCTTTTTATCTTTCCTTCGCGCTGCAGTTGTAGGGATTGATATACCGTTATGTGGACCTTTGATGTTTCGACACTTTATTTTTTCAATTTCGAGCAAAACCATTTTTGAAAATAACCGTAATAACAAATTAAACTCTCCCCTTCACAGATAGCCTGCAAAAGCACAAGAGGCGCTGCTACATCCAGCCGGAAGAATCCAATTTACTCTGCAACTCGAAAATCCGCAAACCCGCTCGAAATACATCACCGCCCCGACAAAACGTCTCCGCGAAAAACCCTGATACACAATAATTGCATCGCAATGGCACCAGCGCATCTCCCACCCTCCCCAGCTCTACCGCGATTTCGAGGTGAGAAAATCGAGTTACCCCCGGGCTTGGCGCCCTATTCTTTCGCCTCGTCGACGAAAGTCGCCGCTTACGAGGCGCGCACGCGAAAGCGCCTCTCCCGTCGACGAGCTTTATTGCCGATCTTCCCGCAGTGTCTTTACGCCCTGCTTCTCTCGTAAAGCGTCGATGTACACAGACAGGCACGAGCGCACACAGACACCTGCGCGCCACGCGCTGCGTGAATTCTTCCAGCCGCCAACGTCTGCTCGACTTAATCGCGCTGCCTATGGAATCGTTCGAGTTTGCCTGATGGAGCTGGAGGCTGGCTTTGGAGGGCGAATATGAATTTATAATATCGCGAGCTGATTAATCATTTTTATCGCAAAATAATTTCCGACTCGATGTCCCCGGACAAAGCGCGCCGTTACACTGCGGAGCTAAATCACCGGGGGGATATTGGAATTTAATAAAGCACTGGATAAAATCGTTTTTATTTACATCGAAAATTCCATCTGCTTACATTTGTACCCATTCAGCCGGGGCTGCGAAAATAATTTCCGTATACGCGAGCGCCCGTTAATTAATGTTTTAGATTCCGCCGGCCGATTAATAAAAAAAAACGCGGTAGGAACAAAAGCCAGGCAGCGATAAAGTATCGACGTCAATGCACCACTACCGTAACCAAAATGCATAATATCAAGTAATAATATCCCTCCCCGAACTTGCGCCCGAAACTGGAAGGCACATTTACCGAGTGGATACGTACATCGTCCTGCGTTGCCGTGAATTTTTCATAAAATCCAATTAAAAAACAAATACCTTCATTATGCAACGGGGCCGCCGCCTGCTCACCGGATATAGTCGTTTGTGTGTTCGGGGGTGTGGGTGGGTGTGTGTGCGCACGTGCGCGATCGGACGCTTGGGCGTAAACGCGCGGGGAAAGCCATTAAAATCGGGCATTTAAAAGTGGAAAATGTGTAATATTTTAAGCGTCGAATGAAATTTATTTAAAAGCTCGAGTATTCCCCGGGGCCATTTCGCTTTTAAAATTGATTATTGACAGCCGTTAAAAATGATCCCGAAATTACGATAAACCCCCTCTTTCCGCGCGCGTAAGACACAAATTGTCACCCCCGCCGAGCGCGCATAATCGCCTGTAAACGCTTGCCAACAAAAAATAAAGCCGCTATACTCGCTCTGCTCCCAGTCTATATCCCTCTATCTCGACATTTTTTCCATATCTCCCCGCGGATTGACGCGCAGAAATCTAACGCACGGATTTCGGCGCGCTCGCGTTTAGCATCGGCGCACCTGACGCCTGCAAATGCACCCCCTCCCCTTTCAGTGTGCTTGTAGGCGAGCGCGCGATACAGACAGAGACAGAGACTGCTTTTATCCGCGCGCGTTCGATCCCCGCTGACGGCTCGCTCGCGCGTCAAGTCAATGCATTATTTATACGAAAAACCGGGGGCCTCTGCAAGTGGCGTACTCGCCAGACTAAACAAGAGTAATGGGAAAATGCGCTGGAAGCGGGAAACAAAAGAGTGCCCGGTGTACGTACCAGCGGGCTTTTCGAGTGCGGCCATTCGCCTGCCCCCACCCCCGCGCAGCTACGCACTTTTGCGCATTTTCGAGGTTCGACGTGTGTACAGGGGAGGTTCGGCTGTCGAACTGGCGCGGCCGCGATGCGGACGTCAGCGGCAGGGTAATAACGCCGGGACGCGTAACGATGTCAAATTGCAGAGTGCTGGAAGTGGCGGCGAGTAACAATAATTAAGTTTGCGGACCGGATGGGGCCCATCGCTCGCTGTTTGTCTATACAGCCAGAGCAAATAAAAGGGGGAGTGAGCGTTATGTATATGGGGAAGGGGGGTTTATCGATAAAGGACTTAAACAACTAAAATCTAGATCGCAGAATCGTGCTAACGGTATTATTATTAATTAAAATAAAACACCAATCCGTACAAAAGACCTTAAAAAAGAATACCAAACTGTCGGTCACACAATCACACTTCCAACAGACAATCCTCCCCCAGCTTCTCCCTACCCCTCTCCCACAAATCCCCAGCGGTGTCCTCCCCGCGCTTATCACATTTTAATCACTCGGCTCTCATTAAAGCCTCAAATTCACCAAGCTCTCACCACGCCATTATCCTCCTATTCCCCAGCAGGCCGAAAAGATCCAAGGCCCCAGATCGCGGCCGGATGAAAAAGAAAATCGCTCTTTCCGCGCTCTCGCTCACGCCCCGGGAGAGCTCGCACAGAGAAGAACCAGAGCCGCCCCCATTCATCGCCCGGCGCGTGTATAACACACAGAGCCCTTGTTCTCCCCGCTCAGCGTAACAATCGCGTCAAAGGCTCATTGGTTTCTCCGGTGAATTCCGCGACACACGCCGCCCTCTCTCTATTCTCCCGAGTCGTTCGTTAATTATACACCCATAGCAGATCCGACCAAACGTATTCCGTCTGCGACCCGCTTTTCCGCACCTGCGATCTCTTCTATCCTTTTTTTTTACCTCTGCTCGCTGGCTTTGCCATTCAAACATTTACAAAGGACGATTACCGCAGAATTTCGCGCGAGCTAAGCCAGATCAATTGCGGAGGCGCACCGCTTAATTGAACTCGCGTAAATAGAGCGTCGCGCGACGATGCGCCCTGTGTCTCTCTGCTTTTTTTATATTTGCCAGCGCTCGATGGCGCGCTTAATTATTGCCACGAGCGCGTTTTTTCAAAGACGATTCGGCGGTTTGTTTGCGCCCGCGGCTCCGCGCAAAGCAAACACAGTGATTCTACTTTGCTTCTGTCTGTTTCTATCGGGCCGCGCGCGGAAATTCATCCACCCGGCTGATATCGTAAATGGGTGAAGAGGGCATTAAAAGCTCGAGCTTTTTCACCTCGGCGAGCAGCCAGACGCGGCTGTACACAAAAGACGGATATATATACGCGCTTCTGTGTATGTAAAACTCCTAACTCGCATCGGATAAAGAGAGAAAACGCGCGCGTGCCCTACGGCCGTTACGATTTATTATGCGCTTTATATACGTTTGCGGGGGGTGGGGGGAGGAAAAATTATTTTTACTGCCAGTAAAAAAGCCATCAATTCCGAATGACCGTGCGTCGTGCGCGCCAGCGGGTAAAAGCGCCTTTCCTCACCTGGCCCCCCGGCTCTTAACTCTCTTTCCCGCCGAGCAATTAAAGCGGAATATCGCGCAGTCGGACAAATCATTTACATGGGAGAAAATAAAGCGCGGCTCTTGATTTATATCGGAGAGCGGCTCGGGAATTTAATTTATCAAATCCGAAAGCCGTTTTTCTGATATGCGCAAGCGCGCGTCTTACCATAAATCTGAAAGTATAAGGAACGCCGGGCGTAATCGGAATTTCTAAAGGCTTTTTGACATTGTTGAACGAGAAAAGTTTAAAGTC
>JAPYZB010007199.1:0-11820 GCA_030522745.1 Eupelmus kiefferi | reverse complement strand
AGCCAATTTGTTTACACAATAACAAACAATTTTTAAAGCTTGTATAAAACAACTTCTTAAACACCCAACAATTATTTAAAATTTATCCCAATAACTTTTGATGTTTATCTCCCACCTAATTTACCTTAAACAAGCCCCGGCACTGTGCACCCATAAAAAATTACAAATTTCTTACTGCTACCTGACTTCTTCGCGACTCTCGCAATGAGCTCTCCAGCGCTCAAAAATAAAAAGCCGCAAAAAGCAAATAAAGTACATTGCGGAAATCGCTGGTACGCAATATTTTCGGTTCTCACGAGCTCTCGCGCGAATATCAGCGCTAATGAACTTGGCCCGGCAAATTTTGTCGGGCCGTCGCGTGCTCAAGTCGCGTCAGTCGCTCTTTCGACAGACACGCGCGTAATGTTCGTAATTGATGAATAATAAGCGCGTCTCGTTATCCAGAAATCGGTGAAAATTTTTGCGCGCGCCCGGCGATATCTCCGGGGCCTTTCAGGCGCAATTAACGCGTCAGGCGCGACCATTTAGCGATGATTATTCGGTAGCCCCTTCGGGTGGACGTGGAAGGTTAAGTAATATTCCATGGGAGATGGCTTGTTTTTTGGGGATTATTTTTTTTTTTAGTTTTCTTTTAAGTATTTTTTAAGTTATTTTGCCGTCATTCTCTAAAACTATAATTTTAAGTTCTTAGCATAAATTGTATTTATAATATTGTATAAAATTAAATCAATTTAAAATAGCTCTCCAACCTCGATTATCTCATTCTCTTTCAATTTAAAAATCATACATTTATATTTTTCATTTGCAAAGCTTTTTATCAGATCTCAAACAGCGTTTAAAAATTCATATTCTGAAAAATTACTACGTCTCATAATAACCCCGAAAATCCAAATACTCAACTCTTCCACTACCATCCGCGAATCTCTTTCCCGCTCATCTTTATCTTCCGCTGCACGAAGGGCACGAAAAATCCAACACAAAAAAGCGCAAAAAACAGCTGCGCGCGCACTCGAGCCGAGCTTCCGCATTGAAATATCGCTGCACTCGAGTCTGCTCGCTCCTCTCTCTCTCTCTCTCTCTCTCTCTCTCACTCTTCGAGGGGGCCCTAGTGTCTGCTGAGTCGGAATATTGGCCCGTGCCTCGTTTCGCCTTCCTCCGCTCGGCAAGGCGTCTTATTTTTTTTTCACTCTCCTCGTGCAGGTAAAGCGCGTATGTAAAATACTTGAGGGGGGTCCGAAGCATCAGCCGGTGCGCGCTGCCGGCGCAGCATTCCTGGGCCAAGCAAAATTCATCGACGACGACGATCGAACGACGCTTAATTTCTCTGCCCTCTACGTGAGCGTCGTCGTTTCGCTCACTTTATGGAGGAGTGTGGTTTTTTTTGGTAACGTAAATTTGGTTTGAAGTTGTTGGTGAGGGTGATGGGATGAGTAAAATGAAATTTAGGTTTTTTGTGCTGTTTGAAAATGTTTGATGCTATTGGATGTTGTTTAATGTTGCGGGATCTATAGAAATTGATTCTTTTTGACCTTTTTTATGGAATAAATTCATTTTTGAATAATTGAATAGTATTATGAAGTTGTAGGCGAGCCCATTTTATTAATTTATTGATAAAAGTTGAACAAGTTTTTCATTTTATTATAAAAATATATTTTATGCTTTAGATTATTTTTCATTTTTTAATGCTATTTTATTTTTTATTATACTATCGAGTTGGAAACATTTATAAAATTGTATGATTTAGTATATATTTAGAATGCATAAAGAATATTCAAAATTTCGTTATACATACAAAAAAATACAAAAGATTGAATTGAATAATCTACTTTTTCAAATGAAAATTCACCTCAATTACAGAATTTTTATTAAAAACCAATTCATCACATGAATACACATCAATAAAACATATCAGACAAATTTGCCCATCATTATCCAACACTCCAGCGTTTCCCATTTCCAGGAAGATCCGCCCAGAATCAAAGTCGTGCCGCCAGGCCGGCTGGCATATACACCTACCAGAAATTTTTCGTGAAATCGCCTACGTAAGAGCGCCGCGCTAACGCGCCGTGCAATTCCGTTAAATATCTTCGCACTTCCCTTTCCCACAATAGACCAGCAGCAGCACGCGCGGCCTCGCCTCTTTCTCCCCAAGATTTTCCGAAGATTCGTCCATTTCGACGCGCTGCTGCCTGGATCATTAGCGCGAGCTTCGCTTCTAAATTATGAGTTTCGGCTTCTCTCTCTCGTTTTTTCTTCATTGAAATAAAAGCCCCGCGCGTGACTCTGGGCTTTCTGCGCGCGGGGCGCAGGTTGGAAAAATCGAAAAGATGCCGCGAGGCCCTGTTTTCCAATTAATTTTGATGATCCTGGATCGCGCGTGCGCTGGAATAATTTTTGTTTTTATAGCGGTTTGGATGATGCTTGGAGTGTGTTATTTAAGGTTTTAGTTGATGCGATTAGTAGATGGGGTTGGTTGATTTTAGAATGTTATTTATTTAATTTTTTAAGATTATAATGTAAAATTAACTGTGGACTTTCTTAATAATGCTGAGACAATAATTCAGGATAATATAGGTCAATAACAATTTTAGTAACACTAAATATAAATAAATATAAATTACAATCTTTTGCTTATAAGTTTAGAGTACCATTTCGTTTTCTCCATAAAATTTAACCACTAAGCCAACAAATTACCAAAATATCAAATTCCAAATATCAATACCACTTGTTTGCGAAGCTAATCATCCCGCCGCTAAATGTTGCCGAAAACCACGGAAGAAATTTTGCGGTTTGCAAAAAAAAAACGAAGCATCGAGTACCGCGGAGCGCACGCGCGGTTTCCTCTCTCGACCAGAAGGAATTCAAATGCTTTTCCGATTCCTCGAGTGCCGTTTGAGAAAGTTTTAGGATCGCGGAATCTACGTCGAAACCGCAAAACTTGAGAAAGAAAGTTCAATCGTCTGCACTTGAAGAGCATCGTGAGTGCGGCGTATATTTATCATCTGATTTTTTTTCTCTTCATTTCTTTTTCGTTCGCGTATAAACCTCTTAGAAGGCAGAAACTTTTTTCATGGAAAGAAAAAACGTCGAGAAACTTTCTTAAGAAAATGTTTAAATTTTTACTCCTGCCTCAAAGTAAATATATTTCGATGTGTACTGTTTTCTAATAATGCGTCATAATCTTTGTAGGTAAAAATGTAAATGAAAGCTGGGAACGTAATTTTTTCCATTATTATATAGGTTTTAATAATATGATTTTAAGTAAATGATTTATTACTATTAAATTTCAATAATTGAATGCCTTTTTGTAAGTTATTTACGTGAATTCCTTTGCATATACTATTTTTTTCATCAAATCACAATATAATCTCCACTTTCTCCTCGCCAAATCGCAATCTCATCAACTCCGCGTCTCCCCTTATAAAGCTCCGCAACATCCGTCCTTGCAAAAATACCTGCAAATACGTGGGTCCACCGGGCGAGTCTCTCGGAAAAAGGAAAGCGCCTCCAGGCCGTATACCTGTCGAGCGCGCAGGTGTCAAGAAACGCCCAGGGCCTACCGTTTTTCCTCAATAATGTCCGGTGCGAACCCTCCTCAAGGACGAGGCCGCCCGCCCGCGCGAAAGACATAAGTAAGTTCGGAGAGAGAGAGTGTGCGCAGGGCTACAGGTGGCTGTTAAACCGATTAGACGAGGAGAGCGCCCTGGCTGAACAAAATTTGTTGGCGCAAACTTAACCCTTGTTTTACGCCTTCTCACGAGCGAGAGGCCCTTCTAGTTCTAGAGCCGAGGATCTCGGATGGAGTTGTAGTGAGGCGAGAGAGAAAGGGAGGTAGATTAGATTTTGTGAGGGGAGGTGGATACGAAGAAGATGTGGATTGGATGAGAGAGTAGGTTGGCAAAGTGTGTGTTAACTAGAGATAAAGTTGGTGTTTTCGATAAAAACGTTGTTTGCAGATGCAAAGACGATTGTTGGATTTTGTGTATAAGAGAATGTACGTCAATCTTATGTTGTTATATTATAGTTATTTTCATGCTATTATTATATGCATCGGGAATTAGAAAGATTCATGCAAATAAGGTATTTAGAAAAGATAAATTTATTGCTCGCGTATACTTTAATATAAATATCGACTTATTGAACTTTTATGAGTAAAGATTTTTTATATTAAATCATCCATAATTAGCATTGCGATGCTTATATGCCTTTAAATTTCTTATAACTGTAAATATTTTTAATTGTATTCATATCATTTGCAAGATAGAAACGAATTTTGTGTTCCCACTAGTGAAAATTTCATCATTTGCTTATAATAGTTTTCACCTTTTTTGGCTTAACATGATGGGTCTAAATCTGTACACTTATCATCTGCGAAGGTTCGAATAAAGTCTATATTTATAATAAACAAGGTATTGTACATCGGGGACAATTTCTAACTACCGTACAAAGGATTGATGATCGAAATTTATGACCCAAGCTATTTCAGACTTTTCTCAATGCGTAGACCTGCTCAAACATGCGAAAAAGAGTCTGTTTACAATTTCCGAAATAGGGACTACAGAGTGGGAGAATAATATTTGTCTCCGTACGCATATATAAAATCTAAACGGAAGCGTCTAGATTTCAGTAACTGTTGACTAAGCGTTGTAGTGAGCACGATTTTAAAGTTCAAGTCGAAACGCTCATAACTTATAATTTTGTATGAATCTCGTATTCTATTCACTTTCCTGTTTAAACAAATTTAACTTTTACTCTTTTCTATTTTTATCTTTGAGTTCACCTCAAACGAAACAACTGACGATCGCGACAGGACTTGGAGATTCAGTGAACTTTTTGTAAATTTTGTACAAGTCATTTTATAAAAAAGAAAACATGAATGGCTTAAAGATCAGGAGATCAGTGCTGCGTAGAGGATTCATCAGGTATTTAACATTGTTTAATACGCTGCTTGATCAACACGACGAATCTTCTCTCCTGAAAGTGGAATCAGCCTTCCGTGTTTTAGAGGTAAAGCACAGAGAATTAAGAGAGTGCCAGGAAAAAATTATTGCTTTATTGACAGCACCTGCGAACGAAGAAAAGTTGCAACAGGACTACGATGAGGACGATGAGTATCTACTTAAGTTTTTCACAGCACAAACAAAATTTAAGCACCGCTCTCGAACGCCTATATGATTAGATAAGATTGCTGGACAGTACTGCAGGAACGGGAAAAAAGCAGTTAACCAATCTTATCAAATTTTTAGAATTAAAACTGGCGAATGAAAAGAAGATTTCAACGTCAGTGAGTGATTTCGAATACTGCATAATTAAGAAAGTAACCGACAGAAGGAAGCTTAAGAATCTGTGGAGTCGAAGGCCGAAGAGAATCTCGCAAGTTACTCGCAACAGAACCTAAAGAACAATTATGTTTATACTTTGGCGAAAAATATCATTCCAGCATTCTTTGTAAAAGATTGAAAATCATGAGATTGCAAGTATTAAACAATTAAAGCAACATATTAAACACATGTAATTCGTAATTTTATGTATCTGTATTTCCTTTTATAACTATTTTAAAATATATATTCAATTATCTTTTTAAATTTATTTACTTTTTTACCTAAATCCCAAAATCCATCCTAAAAAATAACTTAACAATATGTACCAAATATTATTAATTTCTTAAAGAAATATTAAAGTAGCTGCGCCACGCTGCTACGTTAATAATGTTTCATATTTATTATATAATACTTTTCATTAACGGAGAGAAGTTTCAGCCTTCGGGAGTTTCACTGATTTTAGTGAAACTTCGGGGTTTTAAAATGACAGATTTTTAAGGCGAAACTTGTAATTTCATTTTATAAATTAAGTTAGCTTGTAAATTTCATCGATAACAAGCGATTTTTTTTTGTAACACATCATGTTAAGCCAAAAGAGGTGAAAACAGTTAAAGACAAATGATAAGTTTTTTACTAGTGGAAACATAAAATTGGTTTCCACCTAACGGATGATAAAAACACCAAAAAAAAAAAATTTTCGGCATTGGGATGCTTACATCCCCCAAATTTTTTATAATTTTATATTATTATATTTTTATGGTTATAAGCTTCCACTGCGAAGAATCAATATAATATACTAAAAAAAATCTGTGAATCTTTGAATGATGTTTTATACTGCACAAAGTTTTTCATTAATCTACGATAGATTTTTTGTTTAGGGAATTAAGTTAATGACTTATTTGAATAAATTTACTATTCAAAGTTTTCGGTTAAATACCACGCAAAACACCAACTCCAAGCATCAATTTAACCAATCCACAACTACAAATATACTTCTTTTTACACCTCTCCCCCATAAATCCATTCTTCCCATTAAAACATCCAATTTTCTAGAACTGCAACACCTCATCCGCTCACTCCCTCAGCTCAGCCAACCATCACCCTCATAAAATCGTCCCCGATCCCCGCAATGCTCCTCTCAATACCTTCGCCTCTTGTCTCTAAGCCCGCTAACCAACTGCAGGCCCAGCTCGCAGGCTAATTCCCGAAGATTTGCCAGCGGCGTCGCGCCCTGCGCTTAAGATTACGCGGCCGCAGTCGCAAGTAGCTCGCCAATTAGCGCTGGCCTAACGGGCTAATACGGCCGCAGCGCCGACTGATACACTTACACCGGCTAAGCCGTGAAATCCAATAAGTCGCGAGGTTTATTTTTAACCTGTCGTCGAGGAAGTGACCGTTATACCGACGCTTTGTTATTAGGAGGGTCAAAAGATTCGAATCCTTCTGCGGTTCTGTCACTCAAGATTGTGGATTTTAGGCCGGCTTGAGCCTGTTCCCTTTTTGGCACCTTTTTGTTGTCTTACGATGCCAGCGATATGGATGATTAGGAAGCGGTAGCGGTAGATAGAGGAAGAGGGGGAAAAAGAGAGGGAGAGAGAGTGCTTACTGTTATTAAATTTTTGTTCTTTTTTTCGTTGGTTAATGGAATAATTATTAGGTTAAATTTTTTGGTAAAATAAAATGTCATAATACGGGCTTCATGGTTGTAAGATAACTATAATGTAGTATTCAATACAATTATTAATCTAATAAAGATTTTACTTTTATTATTTATTTACTTGACTGAACAAACTGTATAAAAATGTGTTATTACACAGATGAAAATTTGTATTTGTTTTTAACACACATCGTGTGTTAAAAGCGGAACTCAATTGCATTTTTTTGGGTAATTTACACATATTTAATATTTTACACATTATGAGAATAGTTCTTAATCTTACTACATAAAACATAAAATTTTCAATTGTGTATATTATATTATTACATAATTATTATGAATATTTAATTTTTCGATACATGATTAAAAACGTATTTCTTTTTTTTCAGGTGAGTCCGAGAATTCATTCAATCTTTCTTAAAAACTCGTAAGTTTACACCCGCTAATTACCAACTTAATAAAATCATAATTACTTCATAAATCAGTCAAATTTTTAAATAAAACCACCATCATGACCCCCAAAAACTGTACGACAGAAACAAACCTCCCACCAACACCACGCAGCAAACCAATTACCCCCGGAGAAAAATCAATCGTCCCACAAGCAGTACTCGAGCCGTTATCATCGTATCAAGCATAACCCACATTTAATCATCGAAACCCAAAGCACTAATGCAGCTCAGCATTAACGGACAGCCGAGATAAAAAGACCACAGCCCGCGCGCGCGCGTCACAATCGAAAAGCCCGCGCGCCAATCCAGCGCGTATATATAGATAAAACAGAAACGCGCTACGGCCTCGGAGTTAATAAAAAAAAAGGAGGAGGGAGGCGAGCGTCTAATCTGTCGGCGGTGATCGGACCAGCTGTATATCGATGATGAAGTCCCCGCGAGCAGAGGGCAGGGCTTTGAAGTCGAGCCGCCCGCTCGCTACGGGGGGCTGCTGCGCGCTGCAGCTCGAGAGGCTCCGAAGCCCCCCCGAATGATCCTGATCCCGATTTTCGTCCTACTCATTCTCCGAGAGCTGCTTTTCTCCGGGGCTCTCGGCGGCGGATGGTTCGAGGAGCGGATGGTTCGAGGAGGGCCGCGAGATGCGGGAATTTCGTTGGAGTTTCGGCGATATGTTTAAACTTTATTGTTGTTAGCTGGATAGATTTTGTTAGTGAATGTTGAGTTGAATGAACTTTTTTTAATTAGTTACTGATTTTAGGATTTAATTTTTTAAATTATTACTGTATAACACAGTTACAAATTGTGTTTTGTCTAAATTCCAGAATATAATGCAGAATACATAAATTGAGTGTAATAAAACATAAATTTTCTATGTTATTATAATACTGCTTTTGCCTTTATATTACATTTATTTTGTAATTAGTGATGCATTCAATAATAATTTACAAATCTCAAAATTTTGATTGTTTAGCTTAAATAATCTCGACTAATCGACTGTAAGACAATTGTAAGACAATTACGCAACCTAAACCATAAAAATTTAAAATCCAATAAAATGAACGCAGAAAACACAAGCGTCCGCGACCGTAAAGCCAATGACTAAACGCGCCTCTCCCATCTGCCTCTCTCCCTTTCTCCCAGCCTCTCTCTCTCATTATTTTACTCTCGGGTCTCTTGATCTCTCGCTCGACCCGAGAGCGGAGCCACTCCGTCTGTCGAGATCGAGAGAAGAGAAAGAACAAGAGATAGAGAGGGAGAACTGAACCTCTCTCTTTCTCTCTCTCTCTCTCTCTCTCTCGTCCGTCTTATAACGTCTGTCAGAGGAATTAAAGTGTGCCCCCCGGTCGCTCTCTCACTCGATATGCTCACGAGATAAAAAAAATTATCGACGTAGCTGTCATTTGGGTTTTATTCCCGCCGCTCTACGGGCACTCGCTTTGACTCTGTGATGCTGCACGCGCGCGGCTTGCTTTTTCAGCTTACGGTCTGGAATTCGCGTTCGGATTTCTTTTTTCGACTGTGCTCGTTTTGCTATGGTGTCGTTGGGTGTTTTCTAGTTTGAACTAGATAAATGAGATATGAATTTTTGATCTGGTTATGAAAGTTTGTTAAAGAAGCTTATCATTGCCGTTTTGCTTATTTTTACCGATACGTCGAAGTTTTCGCGTCGCCGATTACGCACTTGCTGCAGAGACTCTAACCTACTTTCAGGCTTGGAATAGATTGATTGATGATGTGCAAGTTCCATGGTCACAGTGTAATTACGCGAGAAAAATACGAACTTCGTCCTAAACTACGTGTCTGTCACTATACTGATTGAAATTTTTGAGATTTCAAAGTAGGCAAAATTTCTTCACGAGTCTTAAAATTTTTTTTAATTGAACACAATATTGTTATTTGAAATTGAAAATTGCAATGAAAATAAATACCACTATTCCATAAAATCATCGCTTAAAGCAAATTGGCGCCAGAAAAAAGTACATCGATTATTTATATGAGAATTCCTATATACAAAATCAATGTGTACTGTCTTCTAGCTACATTCGATGTACTCTTATTCCATTCAAACGAAGAAATTTTCTATACCAAGAACCCCGAAATACCAGAATAGAAACATCATTACCCAACCTCCAAATCAATCCCCTTCCCCAAAAATCTAGGTCAACCAGTCTCTCCAAAAAAAATCTCTCCCCCAGCCCCCCTGCGTCTCCACCTCCGGAAAAGCCTCTCGCAAGGCACAGGTGCATCGCGCCATAAAAGTGTCCACTACACGCCAGGGGCGCAGCGCTCGGGCGTCAAAATCTTAGCTGGCGCGCGGTTTATGATCTCTCGGCCCTGGCTGCAGATCGCGACAGGTACATTTTCCCCGGGACCAGCTTTACGGGGCCTCCCGCCAGGCGGGCCCGTCCCTTAATTGCCCGCGTTAATCCGGATCCCTAGCCGGAAAAATCGGGAGCGCGCTTGACAAATGGGCCCGGGGGAGGAGTGATTTAGTGGGCTGCGTGAGCCTCCGAGATTCGCGCGAACGAGTTGAGAGCGTTTCGGGAGAGAGCCGCTGCTTTTCCGGAGCGAGGCTCGTTTTATGCATCGATCGAGATCGGCGAGGGAGATAAGGCTGGGATAATTAATCGATGACTCTGTGAAAAACGGCGAGGCTCGGAGGTGTGAGACGCGCTCGTAACGAGGCCGTAAATAGTTTTCTTATCGGCCGACACCATCTCTCCCTGCCCATTAGCAGGTGCATCTTCATTTCGGCCGGGAGCGAGCTGCTTCGCAAGTCCAGCCCTGCCCCTTGGAGCGGCTTTGCTGAAGGCTTGAAGCAGCCCACAAACTTCGGGCCTTTGTTCTACGTGTCGGGGTGTGGATGTGTATGACTGCGACGTGAGTTTTTTTAGAGGACTGAGGAGTCGGTTCTAGGTAGGCGCAGGGTATGGAGATCGAGAGAAAAGCTGAGAGTTGGTGGGTAAAAGTCAAAACAAAATTTAGGCATTGAAAGGGTGGATTGAAATGGTGGGAGTGGATTGTAAGGTTTCAGAGGGGATATGTCCTTGACTTTTGGAAGAATGATCTTTCGGTTGAATTATAGGTACTAAATTGCAAATTGTTTCTTTAATATTTTGCTCGTTGATCTTGTTTTTTTTTTTATGCAATAGCAAAATAACAGCTTAAGAAGCAGAAACGTATATAATTACAATAATTAAATTACAATAGTAAATACTATTTTTTTTTTTATCATCAGTGTGACATGTTTTTAAATATAAACTATAGATACGGTTAATTGCTTATTGGTCCTATTTATTACAATACGGAACTATTCTTCAACTTTCTTTAAATTTTTCAAATTATAAATAGAATTCCTACCTTATTAAAATCAACCTCTAACCACATAAACACAAACCCTCCATTTTAATAATTACAAAAATTCACATCTCCCAAAAAAAAACAATACGCGTCACCCCAGCGCGCCTATCGGAAAGCAATAAAGCCTATCCCGCCAGCCAGCCACCAGAGATAGCCGCCATACACACCCATGACCAAGCGTACACGTCGAATCGACGAAAATTTCCCAGAGCAGATAAACAGCAAAACAGCGAGAGTGCGAAACTGGTATCGTGCGCAAAACAAACGTAAACTCCGTGCTCTCGCCGTTCCGCTGCTGCTGGCCAGTTTCACCATGGCGCCTCTCTCCTCTCCCTCACTCTGGCGCGCTTCGATAGATAACAGCTGCGGGGGAAGGGAAGCTAGTAAACTTCTGCGCTTCGTTATGTTCTCGTCGGCCTTCTCTCTCTTTCTGTTTGGTGCGCTTTGTGCGCCGAGCTTTTCGCCTGCTCGCGCGTGCGTTACAATTACGTTGTTGTCCCGCGGAAAGATTTTAGCTTTAAAAGGAGATTAATGAATTATGCGTTATTTGGGGATTGTTATGGGTTTAGTTGTGCGTTGGGAGGTGAAGTTGGCCGTTGGCTTTTTATTGGAAGAGGCGCTTTTGATGGGGCTTTTTTGAGCTAATTGCGAGTGAAGGAATGATTGAAATTTGGATAAATTATTTATAAAGGAGTTGTTCAATTATAAAGTTATGTTGTAATTGAAACGAAAGAAGAATTTCATAATTTATTTGTTATAGTAAAAAATTGAGACATTCAAGTATCCCCATGAAATGTAATGATGCAGACCGACAGGAACATTAGCACTCCTACTTTCTATCAAACTCTAATAAAACACAGCCAATAGAAAACGCCAAGCATAACGATTTTCCAATCCTCACTAAAACCCAGCCAGCCCATAATTTTTATCTTCAATTTCCTCGAACCTCCAGACAGCGCACTAAATTTTATCTGCCGGCCAATTTCTGGACGATATCTCGCTCCTGGACGCTAAAACTAGTTGCAATCGC
>JAPYZB010007192.1:0-11276 GCA_030522745.1 Eupelmus kiefferi | reverse complement strand
AAAACGTACGCAGAAAACTTGCAAAAAACATTCTACCAACTAGCATAGTTTTAATACTACACTCCCTAGATTATCCTCAAGCATATAAAAGAACTTCCGCGTCCAAACTCATCAATATTAAATGTCCACGCATTGCGGAAAAGCCTCACCCTCTACCAACTGAAAAACTTTGCGCGCTTAAAGAAGCGAGCAATCTTGACTTTCCACTAGTGAAACAAAAACGCAGCGCGAGCAGCGGCTCTAAACTCAACGAGGATAATTAAAAATCGCTGCGCGAATAAAAGCGAGAAAGAAGAGCGGGGAAAGGTAGAAAAGAAGCCGCGAAAGAAGAAAGCTCGGGAAACAGAGCGCTATATAACCAGGCGCAAAAGCGTATACATGAATTAAACATGATAACCCCGAGCTTCAGGCTCGGCGCCTAATTATATGTACCGGGGGCTCATCCCGCGCGGACAATCCCGGGGAAAATAGAGTTTTCACGTGCAGTATGCTCTCTCCGCGGCGGCGGCGGCACATCCTTTACATTTTCATCCCTCGCCGCTATTTCCCAGCCGCTTTTTCATCCCGCGGCGCTCCTTTGCCATCTATCTCTTTCATCGGCGATTTTTTTTCGCTTATTTAAATTTACGCGCTTCTCTTATCTCGGCGCGCGCACTCCTCGTTTGGAAGCCATTCCCAGCCAAGCAGCCAAGTTCATCCGGGAAAGCTTTACGTATGTAGGTGCTTGCGCGCGAGAGCTGGGAGGAAAAAGAGAGGAAGGAAGCCGGGGCTTTTTTGCGAGCTCGCGTATTACGCACGTCGCATTAACTCGCCACAAAAACTGTCTGGCTCGTCTGCCAGTGGATGTGCGTGCGGCTGCGGGGATGGTTTAACGGTTGAGGATGGATCGATGAGATTGTTGTTTTTTTTTTTTTTTTTTTTTTTTTTTTTTTTTTTTTTTTTTTTTTTTTTTTTTTTTTTTTTTTTTTTTTTTTTTAATATAGGGTTAGATGATGATTTTAGGTGTAGTTTTTGTTTGAATAGCATATAGTATATTACGTTATTTTTTATTTTGTTTTGAATATAATGTAGATTTAAAAGCTTAAAGTGAACGCAGAAAATTTTTAATTCAAATAATTCAATAAAGTAATTATTAAATTTTAGCTAAAAGTATTGCTTTGTATTTTAAATAATGTGTAACAGATCTAAATATTTTTCTGAGTGACATAAAAGCGACGTTTTTAAATTTAATGCAATATTTTTAATATATTTTAAAAACTGTAATTTTTTTTAGAAATAAACGCCCTCGAGTTTGTTCTCTTCATTTTTAGGTGACCTGAATTGGGCGCAGATGAATTCGGTATCTCCACTAGTTCAGCCATCAGCTTAATGGGTTAATGACATTTTGGCACTGATAATCACTTTTATACACTTTTATACAGCCTTTGATACAACCCGTACAAATGGAAAATTCCGTTTGTTCACGCGTTGAAAATACGCTTTATCTGCAGATGGACGTACAATCATTCCTAAATTAGTCTTTAAATCTGTTTAAAAAAGTCATTTATCTAGTTCGGTTGTAAATTTTTTTTTTTTTAAAATGGATACAATAATATAAAAAATATATCGTACTTATATTAAATATTTTCTTTTATAAAGTTTGCATTTAAGGAAATTCGTAATCGAGTTTATACTGACCAATTTATTTTTTGATACATTATTTTTTGAAAAATAACAATGAGTATTTAAAATAAAATTAGCATCTAACAGTTAAAACACTAAACCAAAATTTTCTCAGAATTAACAAAATTTACATGAAATTTGCCTTTTTCAAAAGAATTACTCATATACATTTAGCAAGAAATAAGTTTAAAAAAACAGTACATGCATATTTTATAATGATTCTTTGCACTGTTTCATATATTAGAATCCATCATTTTCACCGTATAGATAAAAAATAACATGAAAAAATGAATTAAATTACTTTAATAATTTTTACCAGCTTCTAGAAAACATAAAAATAAAAACATTCAAGTTTTTGTTGCATTAAAATGTCACATCGGACTTGCAAAGCTATTAATTTGCACGTGACGTTGACACATAATCATATATATGTGGGCGACTGGTTCAGAAAAAGTTAATGTACCGGCTATAGCTCTATGTACTGTTATAGAATACCTTCCTAAACCTGATTTAGCTCTAGCTTAATCCTTATCATTTCTTAAATTAAACCTCAATAATCCTTCAAGTAAAAACATCATTAAATAATAATAAAATAAATTTCAAAATAAACTATTTATCAATATTATTGCAAGTTTAATAATTTAATTAACAAAATTTATTGTTCATCCACAAAATTATTTTGAAGCACATTTGCACATGTGAGTCAAACTCTCATTATAATGTCCTTTTTACCTTAAAAATCCATTTCCACCATACAGTCTGCTGAGCACAACTAAAAAGCGTATTTTTAACTTCACAATAGAACGCAGATCTGACTGACATTCAATTTTCATTTTATTCCATCCAAACTAAATATAGCGCTCTTAAAGCAACATAAAATAAAATTTCCAAGTCAACTCAAAGTAAACAAATTTACGACTCGCAGCTTTATAATTAACAATACCAACAGCGCGGAGCGCTCGTTAAATTTTTCATCCGCAGCGCGAACGATAACCCAATTAAATACTCCATACAAAATGTAAACGAGCTCGGCCTTCCGACTCGTTACACACCATTACAGCTCACCGAAATCCCCAAAAAGCGAATTCTTTTTATCTTCCACCTCTCCAAACACTCCCGTTCCTCTTCCTCTGTCATGACAAAACCTACTCCTCCGCTCTCACTGCGAACGCACCTACCCAATGCAAACATAACCTCCAAAGTCAATGAACAATCGCGCATACTTTAATCAACGTTAAAACACCCACCGGCAAAAACTTCCTCGCCTTAATCGCCGATTTAATCAGCGAGAGAGCGAACCTCTCTGCGGAATCCGGAATTTCAGCGTCGGGGCTATGGTTAACATAACGTGCGGTCGCTTTTGCGCGGGAAAATAAGGCAAAGGAGTGACGCGCGGCAGTCACGTAGAGAGCTCGGAGCGCGCGCGCGCTCAGGCCGACGCCTTCTGTCTTTAGCGCATGCACGTACTAAATTGCAGCAGAGGCAGGTGCGAGAATTTTCAGGAAAGCCGAGGCTTTTCAATTTGGCCTTGCCGAGCGTGTGTGTACGTAGCGCAAAATGCGCGGCCAGGGAATAAAAGCCTGCGAGTAATTTTAAAGGTATTTTGGTCGTAGGGGAGGGAGGGGGTGGTTTTTATTGTTGGTTGTTATTTATTGGTGGGTATTGATTGCAATAATTTATTGTTTGTAATGTTTTATTCGATGCAATTTGTTGTGCGGGGATTGTGGAATTTATTACAGCGCCGAGGCGGACTTGCAAGGAAAAATTTAATATTTTATTCAGTTCGATGATTGATTGCAGGCGTGTTTAATCAGGAACTGGGTTTTGTTTGACAAGAGGAGGGTAATTTTGAAGCTGGTGTTTCGAAAAGCTTGCATTGTAAAATCGATTCTGTTGGATATTTTTTTTATATTTCAATAATACGTAATCAGACGCTGAAAAAAATTACAAAAGCTTTGCAATCAGTATTGAAAGAGTTCGCATTCACGAACGTTGGCTCTTGAGTATGCGTGCAATACGACAACGTGAATACTCGTACTTAAAGAACAAAAGTAGAGATGTAATCTGAGGAATGAAAATTTTCCATTCGAGTATTCGAAAAAAGTAGCATAGTAATTAGCGGAAAATTACGCGTTTGCTGTAAATTGAAATTCTAACTGCAAAATGTTATTATGTATTAACTACAGTTAACGAATGCGCGGTGTAATGTTTTACCAATGTTTACTAATGTCAGAAATTTTCATTAAAATATAATTTATTACTGAGCAACTCGCTTTGAAATTTATTAATAATTAAAACACAAACTTGAAATTAATTTTTAATTGGGTATATCAAACTGTGATTGCAGTATCTTAAATTTTCTCGTTATTATATTGAACTAAAATTATTATTCGAACTAATGGTGAAAAAAATTTTAAAGTTTTAAGGTATTTACTTTTTAAAAAGCTTATGTCTAAATTACATTCTAAAAATCTTCTAAGAAGAGGAAAAATATTAAATTTTTATGCAAATTAAAATAAAATTCACTAATCTAATGTAAATTTTCGCAAAATTACCTTACACTTTTGACTGCCGACATTTCCATTTTCAAAATTTGTAATTCAACCTCTTTCCTATGCTAATTAAAAAACCTAGTCCCGCGCTATATTCAAATTTTATCATTCCAAACGATAACTTTTCCCGTGAAACACACGACTAGACGAGCATTCAAAAAGACATGCAAAAACTCAAAATTTTCCAAACAATTTTCTAACACTACAAAGCTAACTTTGGTTCTCCCTACATAGTCGTCGAAGTGTCGTGAGAAAAAGAAGACGGGACGTGTGCGCTCTGGTAGCTCCGCCTGAAAATTTGTCTATGCAAATTTTAATTGCCGGAGAAGACGTAACTTCTAATTCCCCTGAAATTAATACAAATAGCGTTTGCTTCTCGTGCTCTCTCTTCGAACTCCCTCGGCTGGTAACACTTACTCGATTGCTCACACACACACACACACACGCGCGCACACACCGACACACTCATACATATAACACACACGCGCGCATACATATACAAACGTATACATACCTGTTTGCATATACATCCACACACACCCTCACACTTACACGCGCGCGCGCGCACACACACACACACACACACACACACACACACACACATATATACACACCGGCACAGCCATACAAATACGCATACACCTACGCATATACATCCACACCCATATACACACGCACAGAAGCATACACACGCATACACATTTACTCGCTCGCGCAAAAGGCTTTTCTTGGGGAAGTTCTTAGCGTGGCCTAATATTCGCTCTGTCGGTGTCCTTAATGCGATGCTTTTGTGCTCGGAAAGTGAAAGAAACTGCGCGTAGCTCGGCTTGAATTGAAGTGGAAAGACTGTGGTGGTAGCTAATAGGTGTGTTGGTTTAGCCTTATATCACTGATAATTTATAGTTTCGCGGTGAAATAGTCATGTTTTACAGATTAGCATACTCTAATAAATTATTATTGACATTGAAGGTACTTGACTATCGTGCGAAAAGTTTGAATAATATTAATTCATTTTTTCAGTTATTCTAAGTCGAGTCTGCATTAACAAAGGAAAAACTCTGATATTTTATCTTATTTTAACTTTAGTCTAGAAACGTTATTATTATATTACTTTTTTCCACTGCAACACAGAAACGTTATCACGATAAAAAAAACCCATCCGCGTTCGTTATGATGAAGCCATAAATGAATTTTTCCCGTTATCTATAACAGACACTACATCTACCAACCAGCCGTCTAACCAAAAGACGCGCCGAATTTCGTTCGATGAATAAATCCAGCCCGCTAAAACACGCCCGGCCTTTGCTATCCCGAAACTCGTTAACGAGCCACAATCAAACACTGTCATACACGGGAATGCTTTTCGCCTTTTTACGCACTGCGCGAAGAAAAATCCGCTTTTTTCTCGATGCTTCGTTCCCCATCCAGTTTCCATACCCTGTAGCACGTGTATAATAGATATCCTTTATATGTCCGACCGCGGTTTTATAGACAGAGGACATTTTTTCAGCCGAGCTCTCTACTCGTGCGTCGATGCGCTTTCCTCCAACTTTTTTCCCACACCCATCCTAAATCAATCTTTCATCCAGCCACCCGCTATTTTTCCACTGACCTTAAGCCGTCCGCGGCACGCGCGATTACCGAAATGAAAATTGGCCCTCCCTCGAATCTTCTTATCTGCATCGCTAAACAAATCGTTCGCACTCCCCTCCCATAAATTTTCCATATATCTCTCCCGGCAATCCTCGGCGATTGTTATCGAAATAAATCACGTATCGCGCTAAATCAAGCCCGCTAATTATACGCATTCCCTCCGCGGCGTTCCCTGAATCCTGTAAACTCGCTGTTACGCCCACGCGATAACGCAACAGCTGTCTACCTGACGCCTGTCTTTAATATGCGCGTCACGCAGCCACCTCCCTCTACACATCTCCCTTTTGCACATATGGAGCATTCCGCGATATTCAGAATGAGAATGTATAGAGGCTCTTGCTTTCTTTCTCGGCTGGCTATAGACGCGCGCGGCTGTGCATGTAAATACACATGCAGCCGCGTAATATCGAAGCCGAATATAGAGAGCGTTGATGCAATCAATAAAGAAGGAGAGGGGCTGGGTACACGCGGGATACAGCCGCGAAAAGTACGCGTGTTTTATTCATGAGGCTCGGCTCGCTTTCTCGGGCTGGTTTCTGAGAAGGTGTATAGAAGAAAAGCGCGCGTTTCGCCGCCTGAGTAAGCAGATGTATAGGCGCGAATGGATTTCTTTTTTGACATCGATGGGGAGTGGATGTTTAGGTGTGGTTGTTGATGGGAACGTTTTTGGGTGAGAGTTGAGATGATTGGTAGCAGAGATAGGGTTAGCTGCTTGGTTTCACGGATGGTCGGATGGACAATGGGGAATTTGAGACTTGAGGGTAATGGCGGGATTAATATCGGATTACGAGGAGAAGGGAAGGTTTGTTACGGTAGGGGTGTAGGTACCTTTGGCCGGGTGATCTGTTGAGACTTGGTGGTTTTGCCGTTTGGAAATTCGGTATTCGGTTGTTATTTTGCGGTGAATAAATGACGTTTTTATTTATATCGGAAGTGGTGAGTGGAAGGGGATGTTGGTTTGTTTGAGGGTTGTCAGATTTATCGAAGTTTCGAATGCTTCGCAATTAAGTGGATGAAATTTAATCTTATTAGTGCTTGTTAATGATCAAAACATATCAAACTTTTCAACTCGGTTTTTTTGCACTTTAAAAAATAAATATATCGATCGGGTTACACAAATACATTTATCGGTATCAATTAACGAATTTAAACTAAATTGATTTACCAATAGAGAGTGGAAAAATATTGTTTTTCGATGCCGAAATTTATTTTGTATTTTTAATTAAAAGTGAAATTTGATTATAACAGCTTTAAAAAATCAATTCAAATATACAAATTTTTATTTCATAAAATAGTCATAAATATAATTTTTTAATTAGAAATTGAATTACTAGCCTCATTTTATTCACTTCATTCGTATTGTCAAAAATAAAATTAAAATAGAAAATTTAAAATTACAATAGAATCGTTTATATCTTCTTTGTTCACCATAAAACCTTACTCATCTTGAATATGAATTAATTACCATCAAGTGTTAATACATGACAATCTATCTTTACACCCTGCAGTAGAAACCAAACCTTCTAACTTCTTCATAAACACCAACTACCACGCATTAATTCCCCACCCTTCTACACTTTAACACCAGACGTCAACTCACTCACTCCTCCTCAAACAGAAAAAATCACTGCTCTCACCCACACACCTCCACCCCCAACAAACAACCCAGCCGCTCTCCTATCAACCGCGAAACGTCTTCATGCTCGCGAATCTCAGCCCGGCAAAAAAAAATCAATAAGCAATTTCCCTCGCCCACCGTGCAAGCGCATTATCCCCACCCCCTCTCCATTATTAAAAAAAGAAAGGCCTCGCCGATAAAAAAAAACGCAGAGAACCCAGCAAAGGAAAATTGACAGCAGCTACGTGCGATAGAACGGCGCGCGCGCTTGCGAAGGCAAAGAAAAAGCTCGCTCCGGGAGGAGCGAGAATCAAACGTCTCCCGGCCGCGCGCGCGTTATTCATAAAATCTTTATCCGGAGCCGAGAGGGTGGCGCTCGAAGAAAATATAATCCAGCCCCAGCCACTCGTTTTCTGCGTCCCGGCTATTAATCATGGCTTTTCTCGGCACGTGTGAGAGAGCCGGCGCGATGGCGATAACATCGGAGCGGCCATGCCCGTTTAATTAATGTCGTCATGGCGCAAGCTGGAGAGAGAGAGGGGGGGAGGGAGAAAGAATGGCTTCCAATCGCGCGAAAATTTATCGGTTACGACTTTAGCAGGAGTCGAGCGCGCGCAGAGCTCTAGCAACCCCTTTTTTTAAGAAAAATACGTTAATTTCGAGTTATGGGGAGGGTAGAAGTTGGCGGGGGTGGAGGGCGAGTGTCAATAAGTCGCTTTAATTTCAATGTTTCGTCGATCATTTTTCATCGGAACGGCGCTGCGCGTTCTTTTTTTTCTCTATTTTCGCGCGGCAGTGCGATAACTATTAATCATTCTTTTTTTTTTAATTTCCGAATACGTTGTAGGAGTGATATTTTATAAATGGTAATTGCACTGGTAGTGGCTGGGAGATCTTTATAAAACAATTGCGTAATCGATCAATCAAGCCGTGCGGATGGGATTAGCTTTTTAATTATTTAATGCGATTTCGATTACGGCCTACTTCGGCGAGACTAATTAAATATAATTTTTAATGGCCCGGGAATAAATGATTGTTTCGTTTTAGAATTCATAACGGGGGAGGGGTCTAATTAAATGAAGAATTTTAGAGGAACTGATGGTTAAAGTGTGTGTGGATGTGAAGGAATGTTTGTGAATTTTTCTAGCGGAGATTCTTTTTAGACGGGCTTATTCGCAAAGTAATTAAAAATTCGCAGTGAAAGACATTGTCAAGCCTAAGAGCAGGTAAATGTCCAACATAATTACCGTAATTACTTCAGGCACTATAATGCCGTCGTTAATCGTTATCAAACTAACAAAATTGCGCTCCTTTGTTTCTTTAATACGGCCACTTGCGATTTTGAAATTTCGAAAAATAAAGCAGCTGGAGCTTTAAAAAGACCTCGGCACTTTTGACATTGTACGCATTAAAAATTCTCTTTTCTACTTGCTTTTAATTAACAGTGATACTTTACTTATAAAACTTAACCGAATCAATGCATTAATTATCTCGATAAGTAAACTTTACACCTTCGTAATACAACAATACAATTAAACATAAACCCTTCTTGACAACAAAACAAGCCAAGCTTGGTCGCACTCATCGCCAAGTCACCGAGCTCACCCAGAATCAAGGAAAAACACGGCGCAATTTGCTCTCTTTGTGCGCCTTCCGCCTCTAAGTAAGCGTTTCATTCTTATTTTTACAAGTACACGCTTTGTTACTGCCATGCAAATAAATGCTAATAAAAATAAAGCGGAGCAAGATAAAGGAAAAAGCACAGAGAGATAGAAAAAGACGAGAGGAACCGGATGCCCGAGGAGTAGAAGGAAAAAAAAGAAGAAAGGACTCACAGAGGGAAGGCAAGAGGTAGCACGAACCATAAAAGAAAGACTCGCGACTCGCGAGCTCTTGTAGCATTGTTGTCTAGTCTGCAGAGCCGGCTTCCGCGGAATGCGCGCGACAGCGGCCCCAGACACTCATACATGTACGCCCACACACACGGCTTTGTGAGTTGGGGGAAAATGTCAGCCTTTGCCCCTTTGGAGGAGGCAAGTTTTCTCGATGCTCTCGTGCTGATTGCGTTAGGAGAGGCCGAAAAATCGGGAGCGTTGGGTGAATCAAAGACGGCTTTAAGGGAAGCTGGAATGTAGGCTTGCCGTTAATTAACGGGGCTTTTACGTGACGGCGAGACGTTAATAATAATGCGGAGTAAGGATGTAGAGTGAATGGAATTATGGGGATGGTTTGGACGAAGGGTGGTTGAGTAGTTGTTTTTTGGGGGTGGATGTGATGATGATTCGTTGCAGTTTCAGAGCGAAGGCAGGTTTGGACGCTTGAAGTGAATGGTGTATATTTTTTGGGACTTGTTTTTGATGGTGGTTGTTAGCGGGCTCGAAGCGGCTGATTAAAAGTCAGCTTGTAGGTATAAGTTAGACCGAAGATTCATTAAACATGGGTGAATTTATGCAAAACAAATAACTTTTAAAAAGTTTTTTCAGTTTATCGAAAAAGTAGGTAAATGTTGTAGTTTGAGCTGTACTTTTATATACGATTCCATGGTGAAATGCAAATTTCTGCGTTATGTAATCCATGGACATCGTTTTTTGAGTGCATTTCTCTAATTTCTGCTCTTGTATAATAGTTGTGACAACATTTACACGCGTATAATTCATTTTGGGGTGTATGTCAAAATGTGTATACAAACGAAGATATTGCTCAGTTCCGCGCTCCTGAAAATGAAAATTTAGATTAGTAATTAACAAAGGTAAGTAACATGCAAATAATTAAGGCAAGTTAAACTCCAAATGTTAGATTATCTAATTATTTAACTCAATAATAAAGAAAAATAAATTTAAGAGAGAAGAGAAAAGCAAAATTAATTTATTTTAAGGAAAACTAATATGCTATTACCATATTGTTAATAGCAATTTAATTAATAAAACATACCTTTTAAATAATTTGGTTTGAAGTTAATAACAGCTGAAGTTAATTACTTCAAGTGCAAGAAATATACTTTAAAATATATTTTGTCAACAAATAAAATTAACAAATATTGTTAATAAATACCTTTACTCATTTCTTTATTTCAGTAGATGTTAATCATTTATGATAGATAAAAGAGGTTAATAATTATGTACTCAAATGTTAAAAGTAGTAATGAAAAACATTTGTCCTTCTTTATAAATGTATAAAGTACTCTTTTTTTGTATTTTATACAAAATAATAAGTACTTGAATTGGAAATGAATAGACTTTCAAAATATATTTAAATTATAGTATTATTTCAATATAATTAATATAAATTAATTAATTAATATAAATTACTTTAAAAAAATGAAATTAAATTAAAATAGAATATTTTCAAGGAAAAAGGAGCGCTTTTTGAAAATTGAGTTCGTACAAACGTTTTATCGAAAATGAAATAGTCGATATAAATTAGGTTTAAATAAGCCCAATTGATTTAAAATTATACCAGTTAATTTTTTATTAACAAATATGTTATTGTCAATTTTCAGCTTTTATGACGGTCCTGCGTTTTGACCTTCATGAAATTATCCAAAATCCATCTAGAAAAAAGGATCCAGAAATGATACATTTTCTTGCTTGTAGACAATAAGCAAATAACAAGTATAGTATTAGCACCAAGACTCGAACGATGATTAAACACCGGTCTTTACACGGAAAGTGCAATTTCCACCTCGTCGTCTGGCTTACAATTCTATTAAATCCTAGACACATGAAGAACTACTGGGTCATTAAAAAAGATCTACAGAAGAACGAATTATTATTTCTCGTACCGTTTTCATA
>JAPYZB010007191.1:0-14893 GCA_030522745.1 Eupelmus kiefferi | reverse complement strand
AATTATTTCGCATTACTGCCTGCATTATCATGGTTAATCTATGATCAGTTCCAAAACTGTCCCAGCCATCAGGGAGTGGAATTTTATCTTGATCAGACGTGGCAGTATCACCCATTTTGTAGGTATAAGAAAATTTAAGTAAGTAGACAAAAGTACGATAATCTTAAAATTTTTTAAATTTGTGGCTCGGTATTGTCTATGCCAAAAAGGTTCTGGTTAGACAAGCATTAATTTTGAAATTGATGACTCGAAATTGTCTGTGCCGAAAAAAAAAACTAGCAAGTAGCGTAGACTAGGCCTGTTATCTTATCTTCTTTAGGTGAGTGTTTCTCGTATGGGTAAGTAATACCAGCAGCCACCTAGCGGACACGGCGCAAACGACAGGCTATGCAAAACACTAACCCACACTCGTGTCGTATACATCTACAAACACTATCACAGAAATACGCGCTTTACAAATGACGCATACGCATATATGAAGACTAACGCTAGGTGAACTTAACCTAAAAGCTTAGTGAATAATACTGATAACTAATTAACTAAAAATAACAAGCCTTAGCCTTTAACATTTTCACTGAGGCTAAATTAAAGTTTTAAAGTCTTTAAGAACTTCGGCCAGCACTTTCAGTAGATATAAGCAAGGTTATCGTTGCCGCAGATGCTCGGTTGACTCAAACTTCCACTCTCCGATCGTTGTCTGTGCCAGCTTTCTTTCGAGGGAGAGAGAGAGAGACAGAGAGATAGAAAGAGAGCCAATGGAAGGGCGAGAGACACTGGCACGCGGCAAGATAGCCGGAAAAGCGCGCAAGGCGAGACACTCTCGTCTGGCCCTCCGAAGCGCACGTTCGAAATGGAAAAGTAAATCGGAGCACTGTGGCTCCGATCGACTCGCGCCCTGGCTCCGCGACGACGTCATTCCTGCGCCAGCTACCAGTTCCTGAGGGAAAGCGGCAGGACGTCCGGGGACATCCAATAGGACGCGAAACCAGCACCGCAGCGCAGCTACCCTCCAGCCACCAACGAGACGAGAGTCAGAACGCCGGCCAAGCCCAAGTCAAGGTCACCACGAGGCCGATAGAAGGAAGAGGCAGGTGCGCCCGGCAGCGACAACGTCGACGCGTCCAGCGAGCGGAAAGTCTTCACAACGGCGAATTGCGAACAAACCATTAGTGAGGTGAATTCGCGCACTTTTGGAGGACTCGCTGCTGAAGGCTACGTCGTACCGCCGATCAGCGTGCCGTAAGCCCTGCTCTTTCTCGCCTCGATTTCCGCCTCGAAAATACAGGCGATAGAATAATAAAACATGCATAGACAAACGCGATAATCAGCTCCTGCCAAACTTGTGCTCGCGCCGCGCATTAAATAGGAAACGAACTCCTCGCGTAGGCGATAGAAAGATTTTCGTTGAAAGAGAAATTATAAAGAATGTAATTAGGATTAAGAGTTAAAATTTCAAGAATAAATGAGAAAAGAGAAAAATTGATTTTTTATTAAGAAAAGTTTTTATTTTATTTGGCGAAAACCAAAACATAAAAACCCGTGACGCTCTCCGCGGTCCAGAGAACTGGAGAAAAGCTGAGTAAAGCTGGACATCGAGGAGTCGCAGAAAAAGGTAGGTTGGAGATGCACGAAAAAGAAAGAAAGCGAGTCACCACCTCACAAACTAATATTAATCAATTAAAAAAAATATTTTACCTTTACTTCTATTAAAAATTTTAAAACTATTCTAAATTGAATGTGAAGGAAAAAGGAGTTGGATGATGGTGAAAGGTTTTTCTTAAATTAAAAGTTTGTCTTAATCAAAATTATTTACTATTCGCATAGTAATGATGAAGTTTACATGTTATTACAGGATTAATAATTTTACTAAGATGCATAATTCTAAATTTAAATCACTCTCGATCACGAGCTGCGTGCTTCCACTCTCCCCGCCTAGCAGTGCTATACGCATACTGCCATTCATACATTTTATGAATTACATTACAATAATTTTCATTGAAGCGTACAGATTTCATTTTCCAGTTTTACTATTTTGTATTATTATTAAATTCACAGATTCTGCAATTGTATCGCTATACATACAAATAATCTCCCAATATATATTGTGACGGATAAACGTCATGGCTTTTTCGCGGCCTAAAACCCATGAGGGAAAGAGACAAATAAACTGTAAACGTTTACTTATCTCTTTCCCTTCTGTTTTAGGACTATTCAAGGTGTGCGTGTATACGTGAGGTGCAGGATGTAAGCCGTCGGCAGCAGACGACACGCGGGGACAGCCCGCGTACTAATCGCTACAAAGCGGCCGCTCCTGCGTGAGCGCGTATGTATGCGAGCGTGAGCGCGTATGTGTGCGAGCGTGAGTGTGTGCGTGTGTGGCCGTGAGAGAGAGAGAGCAAGTGCCTGCCCTGCGCGGCAGTGTTTTTCCGGCTTCGCGCACGCGACGTACAGTTTTGGAAGTCGTGATTTGGATTGTCGTGCTCGCCCAGTCTCATAGTTTTCCTGTATTATTTTCGCGTTGTGAGGACTGGACGAGCCGGTGAAGCGTGCGTGGAGTGCGTTGACGGACTGCTATTGTGAAGTGTTTTGGTGTTTGGGGCGCGGGCGCCCAGTGACCGACGAACGCG
Source organism: Eupelmus kiefferi (assembly GCA_030522745.1). Taxonomy (NCBI): domain Eukaryota; kingdom Metazoa; phylum Arthropoda; class Insecta; order Hymenoptera; family Eupelmidae; genus Eupelmus; species Eupelmus kiefferi. The sequence goes on along the minus strand of JAPYZB010007191.1, from coordinate 12,266 downwards.
CCGATTTTGTTGCGAGCCACCTGCGAGTGGCACTTCTACGCGGGCCAAGCGGCGAGACCTGGACACGAGGTCGTGGCGCGTAGAAGCTGCCAGAGTTTGCGAAAGCGTTGGCGCGTCGAAGCAGCCGTATTTTGTAAGTACCGAAATAAAGATATAGTTTAAAGTGAGATAGCGTGGATTTATTTTCCCTGTGTGTTGTGTGTGTCTGTCGTGGTAAAGCGCCGCACAGTGGGCCAAAATAAAAAAAAAGTGACAAAATTGTAGCTTCACCTGGAATTGCATAAAAAAAAAGAAAATAATTGTATTTTCTTTATCTCTATCAACTCTCTTCAAAACCGTTCCCTTTTTTAAAAAATTAATTTTTTTTTCGAGGTAAAAAACGTGATAAAAAACAACAAGTTTACTTGATTTTAAATTAAAGTTTGGAATAAAAAAAAAATTTTCTTTTTTTTTAATTTAAACTTTAATTTTCAAAGAAGAAACTTTTTTTAATCATATAAGCATGTCGTATCTTATCATCTTTTTATCGTGAAAAAAATTAATTTTTTACAAAAGGAAACGGTTTTGAAGAGAGTAAATGAAGATAAATAAAATACAATTATTTTCTTTTTTTTTATGCAAATCCAGGTGAAGCTACAATTTTGTCACTTTGTTTTTCATTTTGTCCCACTGTGCGCCGGCGTAAACGCACGAGGCTCCGTGCTCTGCCTAAGTGACCAGGAAGTTCGCGCCGCGATTAAATAGTGTTTTTGTCCGTGATTAAGCCTTGCATGCGGCTCTTAAATAATTAGATTTATATAATTATTACCGCGTGCTCAAAATCACCGTGACAAAATGGCGACCGTGACAGGACTGTCTAGGCAGTCCTGAATAATTTTCAATTTTATTCGGGCCGGCGCTGAACGAGAGTGAGTGTGCGGCGCAGTTTTTCCTGTAAAGGGAAATATGGAACATTCGTTTTTCTTTGTTGTTTTTTTTTGTTGTTGGTGTGCACGTAATTCGGAGCGGAAAAATTCTAGTTGACGCCTAAAGGCTGCCTTTAGAATATTCTCCGACTCGAAATTGAATTCACCAACGGCGCGAGAACGCGTGAGCGCGCCACGACTTTGAAAGTCGGCAGCGGTCACGCGCACCTAAGCTTGGGAGCTCGAAACGTAAACACGAGCGAGTCGAGCTCGATGTTTGTGCCGTTTCGGAAAACGCTTCGAATTTAGCATAGGGCCTCGAAATATTCACGTCAAATATTCCGTGGCGAGGAAATTCGAAGCGAATAATTTTAAAATTTTCTAGCGCAATTCAAATCGTGCATGAGCGTACGAAGGCGCAGCGTGCCGCCAGTAAGTTAGCGACCGGGCGCACGTGTATCAGACGCAAGTGTGTAAGTGAGAGAGAGAGAGAGAGAGAGTGAGTGATTGTGGGGCGCGGGAAGGGTTCAAGTGCGAGAGAGAGCAGAAGGCGGAGAAGGCAGGCGCAGAGTACGGTGGTGCTGCGGCGCTGTAGGAGGGGGCGAGGCGGATGGGATAGCGTAGCAGCTGAGGGCTGCGGGCTTGAGCTCTCGCTGCCGCGTGCGCGGAGAGAGATCTCGCGTTTAAGCGTGGCGCGCTGAGCCGAAGCAAGGCTCGCGCCTCTAACCTCGCGCCAAGTCAGGGCTGCGCAGTCGGAGAATTTTGTTTTGATAATAGATTTTTTTTCTTGAAAAATTTTTTTTTCTCTTTGTGTTACTTTTAATTTAAATTCAAATTTTTTTTTTAATTTAGAATTTAAAGAGAATTTAAATTTAAATTTTTATAAGCAAATAGTTTTGCTCGTGGGATTTGAAAATTTTTTTTTGTGCGGAAATTTTCATTAGTTTTTTTTTCTGTGATAAGTTTTTTTTCCTTGTTCCCTTTTTGCTAAAATTTTAATTTTTTTTTTATTTTACTTTGCGTAAATTCCGAAGTTTTTTGTTGATGTTGTGGCTGAGTCTCTCGCCTTGGTGTGCGTCGGAGAGTGGCTGCCTCTCTCGTGCCTGCCAGCATTAACTCGGCATTTACTCGTGCAGATCGTAAAGGCAAACGGAGTGAAGTTTAATAAATTTTCCGACCGAGCGCCGGTACTGCACGATGGCCGTCGAACAGGTGAAGGCATACAGACAGCAAATGTTTTCTCTGGCGAACCTAAAAATGGGAAGACTTTCCCGGCGTGAAGTTGCGACGGCAACAATCGAGGAAGTCCGTGAGCGGCTGGCGGAGGCTGGATTGCGCAGTGACAGTGAAGAATTTGAATCGAGGGATCGCCTCTTCAAATTCTTGCTGCGGAGCACTCCACTGCAGCCTCATGTGCCGTGGGACCCACAGGTGAATCACGCAAATCGAAGGCCACCAACAGTCGTACCACCAGTATGTACCGAGCTGTGAACGGCACCGGCACACAAGAAAAGAATTCAGCCAAAACAGGACCCGCGTCAGCCGAATCAATCCGAGACGGAGCAGGAAAGCGATGACCGGCTAGAGTTGGTGGATGATGACGGCAGACCGACACCAAAGTCTCCAAGCACATCCGAGCTAGTGGTGACTAGCTTGGAGGGAGTCACACCAGTCACGACCACATCACTAGTCAATACTCTGGCGGGCGAGCCTTTTTCCAGCAAGTCGAAACTCCGGCACTCTCCGCCGCAAGCACATCGCCAGTCGACGTCGTTGCTGGACCTACAAGACTCAGGCAATCCCGAGCAGGAATCGACGAACAACACGGGTGTCAGGGCGCCTTCATGGCTGCCACTGAACACCCAGAACACCGGAACGCAACCTCCGCTGCTGCCGAATTCACACGACCGACGTGGTGACGATCGGTACGTGCTGGACTCCCAGGCGCAGCCACTAGCGCTAGTTGGCCATGTCGTAGACGAGAGCCTGAGGAAGTTCAGGGACGACATGACGCGACTTCGCGGAATTTTGCCTGCGTTGGAAGCGCTAGCGCAACGTGAGGAAGCGACCGGCCCGAAGGAAGCCACAAATCCGAAGGGTGGCGAGAAGAGCAAACAGCGGAAGGAAAGCCGGCGGCACACCACCTCGTTTTCGTCCTCCGATGAATCTCGAGCGAGCGACATCTCCAGTGGTCGGCGACGTGCGCGCCAGATTCTCCAAAGATCTCGCGCTGAGCAGGCGGAATGTACGAAGCTGCTCCAAGCGCATCATGTAAAATTCTCGGAAAATAAATCAGAGAATTCTAAGGAGTTTCTGATAAAACTGGAGAGATGCATAGATGGCAGTGGATTTTCGGAGAACGTGGTGTTAGCCGCGGTGGGCTCGGTCTTTCGAGGAAGCGCTGGGTCGTGGTATCTCACTGTAGCCGATGAAATCCGCTCCTGGCAAGATGTTGTGCGCCTCTTTAGGGCGCAATACTGCCGGGAGATGTCGTACGAACTACTGGAGAGCGAGCTTAACAGCAGACTTCAGGCAAAGACCGAGACGATGGCGCTGTTTTTGAGTGCATTAAAACTCATTGCGCACCGGTTCAAGGAGCATCCGTCAGAGTAAAAGATACTCCGAGTAGCCACGAGGCAGATGACTCCCAAGTACCGAGAATTCGTTAGTCATCATGAGGTGAAGACGCTCGATGATCTACTACGTCTCGGAAAGAAGTGGGAGGAGGTGCTGGAAGAAAACACCTATTTTGCGAGTACGTCCAATAATATGCACCAAAAGGCAGCAGTCTCGGAGCAACAGCGCCAATCGGCTAAAACCGAGGCAAAGGTTGCTTCGGTCAGTGAGACAGCGCCTACGGCAGCTAATGTGTCGGGTAAGAAACGCGGGAAACGAGGCGGCAGAAAGAATAAAAGCCAGTCCTCGGGGTCGAGCACAGAAGCTCGAAACGACCTAGGTGGCGATTATCCAAGCGACTGCGCAGACGCAAGGCGCGCCAGCTGGATTCCAGTGCAGCAGCAAGCTGTGCCGGTTTGGTAGCAGGTGCAAAGGAACGGCGCGAAGAAAAAGACAGCGCCAGCTCCAGCCACTACACCCGCAGTCAACAGCGCTCCGGTCGGAAATTTTGTCGGAGTCTGCAATACGTGCAAGGCGGTTGGACATCGGGCGTCGGAGTGTGCGATGCGCTCGTGCTACGACTGCGGAGGTTTGGAACATTGGCGAAAAGCGTGTCCCAACAGAATGCAGAGGTACATGCAGCAGCAGACACCCCTGTGGGCGCAGCAGATGCAGTAATCTAGAACGCAGCAGATGCAGCAGCCTTAAACGCTACAGATGCCGCAACCTTGGGCGCAGCGAGTGCAACCGCCGTGGCAACAATGGTCGCAATATGCACCGACTTTACAGCAGTCGGCTGCAGCGCAGCTTGTGCAACCTGTAAAAATTCAACAGTGTGCGTGGTGTGGGACGCAAAACACGACATTTGCAAATTGCACAAAATGCGCATCGCTGCGACAGGTGTTGCAAAATGCGGAAAACTTGGCCGCAGGAGAGTAAAGCCACCCACTACCTCCTGCCTGTGTGTAAATAAGGACACAGATATGTCGAAGAGGGTGGAGGGTGAGGAGACTGACAGTGAATCAGAGCTCGACGACTTGGACTATGCGCTGTTTGCTGCAGGTCACGAGGAGTGGAGCTCGCCTCCTCGCGAGGATGCAACAGCCAGCAGCATAGTGCGCGGCGTGCAACAGTTTGTAGATGAGTTGAACGCGCGAGAGTCGAGTCAGCGTTGTATTATGGTTTAAATTAAACGGTGTTCTTTGGTCCAGGGGGAGGCAGGACGTCGTCGACCTCTACGATCCGGGTGCAATGGTGTCCTTGGTGAACGTAAAAGTAGCTGAGAGCTGTAAAAATAAGTGGCAAGAGTCTGAGCAGTTGGTGACAGGCGCGGGTGGATTGCCGATTCGCACTTATGGCGTAGTGGAGGCCATAGTAGATGTGCAAGGAGTGAAGCAATCTATCATGCTGCGAGTGGCCGGCGCTAACGAACACGGGTTGGTGCTCGGGGTAGATTTCGCTATCGGTTGGGACGTGAGAGTCGAGCATAAGGAGGCTCGATGTAAAATCGGACCCAACGGTACATGGAGGCGATTTCTGAGCGCCAGAGAGATTGGCCAGCCTGGGGAGAAAGCCCAAGTGACAGTGGGATGCGCGGGAATCGAAGAAGCCACGGATGAACAGAAGGCGCGGCACAGTGGGCTGGAAGGAACAAAAACTGTTGAAAAATATTCTTTCCCGTCAAAATCGTCTAAAAAAAAACAAAGTAAGTTTTCGAAAGTTTTTTTGGTGATCTTTAAGAATCCAAGTCCCTCGAGAGAAAAAAATCAATTGTTATAGTCATAAACAATAAATAAACTTTCTTTTCTTTCTTATTGATTAACACGTTTTCGTCATATTTCTAAAATTCAAAATGGCAGATACAATATGGCGGACAAATTTTGACAAATTTTGTCAAAATTCACAGTATAAGACCAAATTCTAAGTTATAGGGTTTTTGGGGATGCTGATTGCGAATCTGACGTCATATTTTCAATATGACCAAGGCGCCTGTGGTGGAGGGCGAGGATCTCCTCGTCACCCTCACTGAAAAGGCCCCCTGGGGGAACAAGGTCGATGCGATCGACTTGGAGGACTTGTCGGAATGGAAGAAGTTCCTCGGGGAGGCATCCAGCAGGAGGCCGGATCGGGAAGAGGCCGATATGAGTTCGGCAAACCCACTGGTGGACGCGCGCGAGGCGCAAGGAACGACGAAGGGGTTTTCCAGCGCTGCCCCTGCCTCGAACGACGTAGCTGCAGGACGGAAAAGGGTCCTGCCTCCGCCGCCGGATTACCTTGTCGAGCTCAAACTCCAGGAGAAGAGCAAGCAGCGGCGGTTGGCGGAGTCGCGGCGTCGAAGCCGACGAGATAATTCTCGCCGACAATGGACGGTCGACGACTACGTATCCGCCGTGCACTGCAAAAGCCCTTCTCCGCGATGAACGAGCGAGGGTAAGGTGAACCCTCCCAAGGGGCACCAGTCCTCGCGCCTTATCCCAGCCGGGAATCGGCCGATCGGTTAGCGGCGACAGAGTCAAAGGGTGTATGTTCGGAGGATTGGCTTCTATACCCCGAGACCCTGTCACCGATGTTCCCAGAAGAGCGTGCTTTGCCTGTGGCAAGACGGGGCACGAGCGCTTGAACTGCCCGGCGCCCACAAGCAAGCAGTTTTACTTTAACTGGGGCTGTGGGGGGTTTCGATGCGTTCGTGCCCCCGATGCTCACAGGCCTACGCTGTCTGGGAAGCCAAACGGGACCGAGGCCAGGATGGGGAGGTGCAGCCTCTTGAGACTGACGGGAGCGAACTGATCACTTCCCGGCTGGGAAAGCGGGACGCGTCTGCCAAACAGCCGACCGGCGAGCGTCGCCAGAAAAAGCGTGGCAAGCGTTCCGGTCGGATAGTCAAGGAGAAGGAGGCGCTGAAAGCTCAGCTCATTGCCAGCAAGAAACTCGTGCCAGAGTCCCAGGACACGGCCGGAGGTGCTGCCGCGTATATAGCGCGGCGCGTCCAGCTGGCAAATGAGCGAGAGGAACAGCGCCAGCGCCACTTCAACTTGCGCTTCATAAACCTCTTTAACTTTTTTTCAGCAAAATGCGATATGCATTGGAATAGTGATGCTACAGCGTGCCTTACTTTATTCAGATATTCAAGCCGTTTAATTATACATTTATCCAATTCAAACAAACGATCAAATGTAACTTTCTTTAATACATTAGTTCGGTGAGGCCTCTTTGTTGAACATCTAGATCCAGATGCTCGTGCTGGCCGATGATCGTCCTCAATCTCTATTGCCTTATCCAAGTGACTAGTGGTAAATCGCAAAATCCATCCATTTCCATAAGTTTTACGATCTCTGAGTTCGATAGCGTTTTCATTTAAATAATCTTCTTTATCTGGGAAATTGAAACTAAATTCTTTCCAAGCTTCTGCGTCAAACTGAACACCAAATTGATCTAATCCAAGTATATTGAGAAATGGTTCAATATGAAAATAGTTGTCTGGGTTGCAACAATACTTCAATTCAATGATAGCTTTCTTGCTACAAGATTTGTTGAGCTCGTATACTGTGTTGTATATGAACGGTAGGCGACTTTCACTTTCAAGAGCCATCTTAGCAGACTATTATAAAGCTTGGACACTTGCTTGAATGAAACTGATGTGGAAAGAACGCCCCGTCTGATTCTTATACTCTTTTGATGATAGACTTGGTGGGAGATAGTTGACGAATATAAAATTACAAAGTCAAAAAGTGCGTGGCTAAAACTAAGTGAAATGTAAGACAGTGCGAATGATGCTTACGTAGCAGATCACATTACAAGAGTACGATCAAAGGATGTTTGTTTTAAATCAGCGACATTTTAGCACTACAGTTTTGTAAACATCTGACGATGCATCCGCTGTGTTCAGTGAAGTCATTGTATGGATTCTCCGTTTGAAGATTAACGTAGTTTCTTACTATAGCATCGTTTTCCGTTAAATCAACAGAAAAATTATTGAGAAATGTGTCGAAACCTAGACCTTTACTCATGTAATCTAAAATATTATACAAAATTGTCTGCACAAGTCAGACGTATCACTTTGGAGCTGATCTTGGTTCCAACGAAAATGTTTGCAGTTTTTTCACAAACGCTGTATATCATTAGGTACGAAAGGCGGTATTCCATAACTATCGAAATAATATCCGATACCCGACGCATCTACGTAGACAGCGACCTAATGCATGCCTGGCTTTTTATCATCGTGGGTGTTAAATACAAAAGCTGTCGGGCTCGTCCACTTCCAAGGTATTTAATCCGCAGGGAACACACCGACAGAATGTGACGAGATCCGAGATAGATTTCTCAAAATCTGTAGACTGTTCATCGCAAAGCTGTAGAGGCGGTTGAAAACTCAATTCGGAATCTGAACTTTTCTTGCGGTTACGTAGCCAATCTTTTAAACACTAAGCATTATTTAAAGCACAGCTGAATTTTAAATAAGCATCTTTTACAGCGTGATAAATACAATATCTGTCGCTCAACGGTAAGTTGTGGAATAAAGGACAATCTTTGTCATATTCCAAATTTCCAACGTCAGATGTTGCTATTCTATGTAACAGTTGCCACACTGGAGCTTGGCACGCGGCACACCTCGTTGGCTGACTCGTGAGAATCACGGTCGCCACTCAATTTTCTTGGAGAGGTCGAAACGGAGAAAGACCGAAAATACCGAAACCACTTAAATAATATGTAACTGTATTTATTTAGGATTGGCTTACAAATTGGAGTTCGACACCCACAAATCGGTGTGTCGAACCCGGGGCGCAACGACTGTCCCCGAGCACGCCTAGCCTTCGGCGTGGTTCGCGACTAACTAACTACACGGCTCGGCACGGCCGCTCTCCCCTCCCTTACTTGTCCCGTTCGCGCTCGCAGCGCTCCCTCAAACCCCGGACACTCACAGCGTTTTTGCCCAATTCTTGAAGGTTTTTATACAGCACTTTCTTTGCCACACGCCTTTCAAAGTAGTCGATTCCATGATAGTATCTAGTTAGCCGAATATTCTGTCTTCTAATTTCTTCTGGTAAAGAGTTTATACAATCCACAAGATCGACGATCCAGTGCGCGATAAAGTCGCCGTTTGGAGCTACAACGGCCACTTCTTTTGGTACGACACAATTCCTTCGGTCTTTGGAATACTGCACATCGACTACGATATCCATCGTGAAAGATTATCGACTTGAGCAAAGACGTGATGCTGACTGACTCAGCCACATTTTTCAGCCTACATTACATACGTGAAGCAGCGACGTCTACAGGCTTTCATCCGCTATAATCGACAATGACTTGCCGTGACGCGTCAATTTCGAAAATATTTTCGTATTCGGCATACACGGTACAATTAATCGTGTTGGGTAATGGATCATCGAATCGAACGTCTATTTGAACACTAACTTGTTTAATCAAATTCCAGTACGTGCATTCGTTAGCCGATAAATCAGGAGTTAAGTCGAGTGCAAAGAGGCAGAATCCTTGTGGATTCTCTTGCTCTTAAGCTTCTCGGGAGATGTTGTTTCCCTCGTTCAAAAAGTGTACACCTGTTCCCGAATATAAAGAGTGATAACAATCCACGTACAAACTTTTAGTTTTGAAATCTGGTTGTAAAGCCTTTGAAGGTACTTGCACGCCAACCACATATAGGTAGAGGAAATTAATGTTTAGATTTTCAAAATTAAACGGGTTCAGCTTATAATCACCATTGAGAGCTTTGTTATTAACAAAATCGACGATAATCCTTTTAGGTAATTGACCCAATATAATATTATCCACTGTTTCATCATATATACCGCTATGCATTGTCACAGCTTTAACTTTTATTCTCGTGAGAGGATGCTTTGCGGCCGATCTTGAAAGGGCTTTTGCATGGGCTAAAAGTACACCAGGACTAATTTAACCACGCCTAACTAGCAGATTAGCCTCCTCATTGTGCACAGAAAAATTACTCGTTGGATCCATCAGCGAGAAACTGTCGCGATACCTAACAAGTCGCACTCTCACATCAACACCATTTAAGAGAAGTTTATCTTAATTAAACACATCATTGTGTAGGTGACCAATCAAGTCAACAGATTTTTTATTATTTAAAAGGTTTCTTCTTGCAACAAGGCCCTTATTATCGCCTTCAGTGCTGTCCATTTTTCCTTGAGTGTCGTCATACCACAAGACAGATGTGCAGAGTTTCAATGTAAGCTCTGTAAGCGTATGCATTATTTGGTGGCGACACAGGTTTTTGATTGAAAAAAACGTCTACTTGATTAAATAAAGAGTGTATAAAGTATTAGGAATAAGTGAATCTATTGATCACCGCGAACCAGTGAGTAATAGTGCATAAAGTAATTGACAGGTCCGGCTTTCTTTACTGCTGTTTTTGCTGCATCTGTACAGTCAGCTTCAGCCACGCTGGATGTTAAAGATACTCTCAACCCAAGCATATTATGAGCCAAATCAATGTATTCGTCAACATTTACAGATATCGTAAGTTCTATCGGTTAGTCGTCGGTTAATGATAAAATCGGCTTGTATTGAACCCAATGCGAACCTTCGATTATTGTTTGTGTAGGTGGAATATCAAACAACAATACTTCCGGTTTTAGACACTCACAAGACTGTTAATGTAGAAACGCCATTTTTTATTTTTATCCAAAAATATCTCTCGTTTTTCTCCTTTTACTCTTACAGCTCTTAACCTGCTTCTTCTTCTTCTTTTTAGCCTTTGTTACGCTTCCACTCTTACGCTTTTGAGGTTTTTTTACGACTTTTAGATCTTTTTAATCTACTCACACGTTTGCGTCACGTCTTAGCTTCCAGAAGCAACTGCACCAGATCGCTTGTGCGGAGCCTTTTATAGCCTGACCCCTCCAACAGTTTATCCAATTTTCTTCAGTCTTTCTCTTTAAATTCTCACCAGATTCTCTGGCGCGGTTTCGAAATGATTCTCTAATCGGTGTATTCTGTGTTGTCACATCAGACATGATATTCATACCAGTCCATACTGCTTCCTTACCGACAGTTTTTGCTCCTCTGGTAAAAAGAGGTAGTACACGTCAGAAAATACCGTCGAGAAAAGATCCAATGTCACCGTGTCCTCGGTGATAGGGAGAGCCAATGTAAATGCGGCCTACCCCATCACCACTTACTCCTCCTGCAACTTGCATTGTGAAGTAGCTTTCGTAGTCAGCCATTTTTTTTAATTCGATGCGCTTAAAATGTGGTGTCACGGTCAAAGTTCCGTAATCAAATAGTATAGAATCACCGTGCTGGTCTCTTATATCTATTTCGATGGTCTGGAACGAGTTGAACATCACTGGTAGATCATAGGTGGTGAAAAACTTTCGATTCTCATACCACCATATGTATACTCATCAATGTTCAGAGATACCGCACGTAATAATCTAGATTGAACGTCACCAGTCATATAAGGTTTGCAAATATCACTGTAGATCATAAGCATACTATGCAAACCATTTGACAGGTTCGCTAGCCTATCTCCAACTATAGGCTCATCCTCATGGAGTCGAATTATATTTTGTTTATCCTGATCAAAGTCTAAACCAAAAATTTTCCTAATTCTCTTGGATAGAATAAATTCATGATCAAATTTTTTGCAAATATTATCACCACAGGGACGCCTCACAGATATGTAGCCACCTCTTTCGACATTAAAATGTGAATGATTTTTTAAGCTAGCCAAATTGTTTATTTCGTTGACTAGACTTTCAATGCTTGTATAAACACCAGGGCAAACTTGAAATATCGAAAAGGTTGACACATCCCATGTTATTTCATTGGTGGCAAGAGCATAATGAGGCTTACGATTGACATGTATAGATCTCTCCTCTTTTTGCGTCAGTGGTATGTGCTAAAATGTCAGCGGTATTTGTATTTCTGTGATATCAACATTCCACACGTCTTGTAACTGTATTTGCTGTAGTAACTGCGTAATGTATGGTGGTGTTGTGTTGTCAGTAAAGTAGTGCATACTACTGTTGCTCGGTATCACTACGTAAGATTGATCCTTTATTGTAGCTGTTTCAAATAGCTAGCTTTGACGATAAATTTGTCGAGATAACCCTTCCAATAGACGTAATACTCTTTCGAAGAACCTTTTTGTCTTGATTTCAAAATTTTCTCAATTTCGAACACTGCATTATCCAAATCTTTCCGCACTCTACTTAGTTCTTCTTCGTAAAAAAATCTATCGATTTCCTCATCTGCTAAATCTTTTAAAAAATACACTGGTGGATATCTTGACGTCGATATACGTGCAATCTTAAACAACTCTACTGTCCAACCACCTTCATAACCTTTCGCAAACGCATTTCTCGCACGACTGAGGCGTACCAAATCCCCCACCGTGTATTTAACTAGCTTTATCTTTTCGCGGCAATACCGACGCTCGATATTTTCACGAGCTTTGCAGCGCTGTACAGCGTCACAGATGCTGGGGACATCATGGTAGCTGAATGTTTACTCCTATTATAAGCTTTAACAACGTTTTGTAAAATATCGATGTACCTGCGTGTATTGTTGTATAAAATAGCGCCAAATACGTTCGTTTACAGTTCGAATAATTTTTTTGACAATTGCAGCTTTGGTATCAGGACTTCGTGCTACTTTGTAATCGATATTGTGTTTTGCTTCCTCATAGAGGAAGCTTTGTAATAGTAAAATTTTGAGTTTCGTCAAATCGCTTTGGAAACACGTTTCGAAGTGTTAGAAGTTCGAATC